>MU869113.1:14031-30580 GCA_036418205.1 Ostertagia ostertagi
TAACAAAACTCGCTTAAAAACCCCTGTTGAGCAAAAAAAAAACAGGGAGGGCGAACAAAAAAATTATGCGTCATTCCGCAATTATGAAAGCGGGCCCAGCTATGGGGCTGTTGAGAAAATTAGGGTAGTGCAGTTGATTTGAGCTTGGCCCCGGCACTTCCTCGGCCAATCCCAGGGATACGACGACGGTTAGGGTGAGCTAAGGATTTCTTCGCAAGCTCAATATCCCCCACTGTCTCAGACCCACTGGCTCGGGCCAGGGAGGTGGAAGGGCTGATATAGCCCGTCTACTACCAAATGCCACGAGCTTCCTCGATCCACCGACCCGTGAAGCCCTACAATCTCTCAGGCGTCAATCCACCTCATCCCCTCCACCCCTCGCGCAGTCCTTTCTCGAAATGAGATAGTCTTGAAGAGTCAGGATCAGGCATGAGAGGCTGCTGTTTCCAGCGAAGGATTGTTCTACCTTGACTTCAAGGCCATAGCCTCCCTCAGTCGACTCCATCTGTAACCGATTAGAGTACCATTGCCCTTCTTTCAAAGGGCACTGCACTCCAGTACGATCATGGGAGCAGGTGATTATCAGCTGATCGTACTCAAGGCAGGCGTGCTGATGGTCAGGAACCACATGATCCTGCTGCAAGTTCGGCTTTTTTATGGCCCGGCTAGTGGTGGTTACGGTTAAGTGTCAACAGAACTTCCTGCTCGTGAATAGGGCTGAGGTCGTCATGGCTGCAGGGACATATGCATGAGGAATGGGGGGAGTCACTGAAGGCGAAAGGAGATAAATGACTTAGAGGGAGGTTTCTGGAAGGTCCTCTTCAAAAGCAGCTTTTTATTTGATGGACCGAATTGGCCCATTAACTTGGCGCAAATTTTCCATCCTCGTCCTGTCTGAAATCTAGTATTTCGAAATCTCCCCCGAGAAGAGGAAGGGGAGCGGGGTGCAGTGACGGGTACCTGACTTTTACATATCTCACAAATGCTGCTGTCTCAGAGGGAGCCAGATATCAAGGAAATTTGGCTGCCAGCACGACCCCCCTTTTACTACTTCACAGCAAGTCCTACGCTCATCCATTGTGGAGCGTATGTCCTCCTTTCCATTCAAAATTTCGAGAAAATTTTCTCGGAAATGTTTTTAGAGATTATCTAAAAAATTCTTCACTAACTTGGGCTCTAAGTCACTGACCTCACGAAATGCCACACCCAGTTCCTGAGACGACATTACTCATACAACCACTATAGAAGAATTTAATATGGCATATAACCACCTCCGTTGACCCTCCTAGAAACCGCTCACAGGTGCAACATCTTCGTGCAATCACTACGACGTTGTGCGCAAAGGCAGATTGTTGGTGAGTGGTGGCGGTGGTGGTGGCGGCGGGTCTTTTTCAGTAGAGATGTCGTCGTGCCTGCCACCAGGCGCGTACTGGTAGGAAGGTCGTCTCAGCCGGTACCACGCTGATATACCGTCGTCGCGCAAATGTGCGTGTTGGTGACTCTGGCCGTGTTTGACGGCCACCACCAGCGCCAGCGTCACTATGGCCTAAAGTAACAACTATATCCCTTCCTAATCGCACCGCGTACACCGTTATATTTCGTCCAAAGTTTTGAGGCATAAGGCTGAGGACATGGTATAATTATTCAGGAATGCTCAGCCTCCTCCTCAGCTCAAAGTAACTAAAAATGATAGATACCTCATTGCTTGAAGAGCAAGCTTAGGCGCTAAAGCCCAATTCTAAGTTCAGGGAACCCACTTTGTGAAGCCAAGCCTAAGCCTGAATCTAAAGCCCACAGACAAGCGATAGGTTTAAGACGCGCAGCTATGAGGTGATCTGGCCTAGGAGGAGAACCGAACGTCTGCCGCAAGGATCACAAACCCGTCTCGACGCAATGGCATCAAAACCTGCAAGAGAACTTTACTAACAGATGTCGTCGCTAAGGGAACAGCGCACTAGAGACGGGCCTATATTTAGAAGGCTTTCACCCATGTTTTAGTTACAATTCTGAAAATAAGGCGGACTTAAGGCCATGATGAATACTGACCCTTATAAGTGAAGGAAATCAGAAAGGAGCCCAATTGGCTGGATTTCTCCGGCGCTAATTCTCATAGCACGGTCTGTTTTTTCACCTTCGAGACATGAGCCCGCTCAAAAGGCTAGATTTGGCCCGGGGTAACTGACTCTGGGTTATTCCCAGTCCAACGCGAAGGTTCAGCGACCGATAGTTTCGCAAAAGTCTTGCTCTCGTCAGTTTCCTTCCACTTTTCCATTCCAGTCTCTCCGTGCTGTTCTTTCGTCAGCCAATGTCATCATTGAAAAAATGAGCTCGTAGTAGGAAATCGATTTTCTCATGGCTACCGTAACTGTTCATTCATTGAGACAAATCGTCGTCGTCGTAGTCGTCGTCGTTTTTCGCAACACGAAACAGACGTCAACGATGGTGACACGGACGGGGCCGTCAATGAACCCGTGAAGGTTACCATTCCGGCCATTTCGGGTGGTGTTTATGGGCGCTCATGGCCAGAGTTCTGCGTAGAGGTTAAGACTTCCATCTTGTTTCCTCTGAATCTTCCCTTGAGACTAAAAAATGAATTTTTCTAAGACAAGGTGGCATATGGGAAATCCCGGACCTTTTGAAGTTTTGGCACATCTGGGTCTCGACCTCTTGCTCCTTTGATCTCTAGTTTTTAAAGTACATGGATGTTCTGCTATAAGAGGCTTCCCGACTGAGCGGAAGCGATTAAGCGATTTTTTCATCGGATTTTTTTCTCTGCGGAATCGATTCTTTGCATTTTTCTCGTTTTTCCATCCGCTTACTGGCTGCATCCAGTGATGTTCTCGTCTGCACGTTTTGAGTGCAAGTGCAGAAGTGCTTTTGCTCGAGCAAACGCTGGACTCGTCTCTGTTCGTGCGGGCTGCGACGCCCGTATGAGACGCTTCCGTTCACTTAGACCGACATTTCACCTGAAATCCGATCGATATCAATCGATTTTTCTTACTGTAAAAGGGAGTGAAACCTTTTGCTTTCAGTCAGTTCTGCTAAATACTCAGTTTCATTTGAAAATTGCTTTCACTGCAGCATTTATCCATTTTTGATTTCGTATAACTTCGTATAATGTATTTATTCTAATTTGTTTGTTTGTCTTTTCTTTACATTATTATTCGAAGCGGCCCGATAAAAGACCCACGTTAAAGCACCAAATGACAACATCAACAAAAAGGATTACGGCAAAAAGGATAAAAGGCTTAATATTAGTCAGAGATAGAAATGCGGTGCCAATTTTAGTTCAGCTGACTTTTGTTTTCTTTATGTTTACAGAGATGATTTTTCCCTTACAGTCTTTGCTATTGCAATATTTTTTTTAACTATTTTTCTATAAATGCGATTTTTTGTCTCACTTATTACTTTCTTTTTTGTGTTTTCGATCTTGTCGCAGCGAACATCCAACTAACGAAAAATTATGATCAGGCGTTTTATTGTGAGATGGCGGCAGCGCGTGTGAAAGCAAAACAGTCATCCAGCTTCGCGGGATACGGAATTCGGCACTGTCAACTAACAATAATAGACGCATGCAACGGGAATGAAAGTTGCAAACCAAATTTCATTGGAGACTGAGACACCCTTAAGACAATGTCGTGCCATTGTCCCTCACCCTCTGAGTGAAGATGGATATGTGGCGCATCCAGAAAAACTTGTCGATGTAAGTTATCTTCATAGTTTTGATGTATCGCCATGTTTTTGAAATGAATGCTCGTGTTTCGGAGTGGTCGCAAGTGAATAGTGCGCTCTTAACCTCGCGCAATGGTCCGTGATGCTCAAAAAACGTGGATCGAAACTTTGACCGAGCCAACGCAAGCTTTCCAATTCGCAGCCCGACTCGATGGTACCTGTAGCATGGTATCGACCGTGCTGAGTAAAACGCTGACTTTATAAAACACACGATTAGGCAAGTAGGTACGCTAATCGCAAGAGACGGGGGCAGTATGGTTCGCAGTCACATTGAAGACGCGCGTGAAGCAATCTTCTTTTGTGAAAATTGGACAAGCGTAGGCAGTACCAGGTGCTGATTTTATTGAGCGGTTTCATTTTCCTCGGGATTCTCGCTCACTCCCAAGCGTAGTCTTGAAGGATGCCTCGTATATTGCGATAGCGCCGAAGCATACATGGCTCATTTTGAAGAGTGAATTATCAACGTCCAACACTTTTTTCCCTTTAATCCTCTTCCGACTTTTGCGGAATGTCATTTCTAGATTAAGATTTTCGTCCAAAAAAGTAGGTTTTGACTTTCATGTCGATTGGTTTTCGTTAAATCATGCTGTCATGAAGGTATGCATCGAACATCTTCGAAATGGAGTGGAAGTCGAATGCACGGCGTATACTAGAAAAGCAGCATCGAGACCCAAACCTTTGGGGAAGGGTCTGCATTCGGCTGTATAACAGGGAAGAAAATCTTCGTGGCCGCTGAAAATCAATTTTCTGCGGAAGATGACGAAAATCGACGGAAGTGATAGCTGATAATCAGTGCCGAAGATCTGTTCCGCGTTGAGCGATGCGGGCGATGACGTCATCGTCGTCATCGCTGCACCATTCGATATGCGTTATCAGTTGAATTCAATTAAAACGCAATATAACGATGCTGAATATTCGAGTTTCTGGGTCAGAACCCGCGGGCGCTCGGATCCATACCTGATGACACATTTTTTACCTGCGCAACTATTGATTCATATTTGGTAAATATCTCGAGTGAAGTAGTTCTATCGCATATTTCAGCCCTGGTAGGCTGAGACCTGTCCAGTGTGGCTTTCTGAAAAAAAAGTTGGCCGTTTCTGAAAAGAGACGCAGAACACTTGCTCTACTTCTCTGCTCCATTCAAGGAATTCCTTAACCGTCCTCTGCTTCTCTGTACCTCACTCTCTTCTTTCTCTGCGCTCTGTTTGCCAGATGACATAGTTTGCCTTACCTTTTTTCCATTTATATCTACACTAGAAGCAAATAGCCTCTAAGCTTTTTTTCCATCTGAAACTACCAAATACAGTACTATTTTGAGTACTTGTTTGGGGTTCCGGCTATTGGGTTATGGGTTTTTGCTGGGTCATTCTTTTGGATTTTGGGTTATTGGATTAGGAGTTCTGGGCTGTAACAGTTTCATAAGTTTAAAGCCACGAGTCAGGCTCAGTGGACCAAACCAATCACTTTAGTCGTCTATGTGCATGGCTACGCACCCACAGGGACGTTGCCATGCTCAGAATCTCAAAAGGCGCCGTAATAACGCCCCAGGGCATGCATTAAGCGCTCGCGCCGCCTGGAGGCGCTCCGGCCGCAATATGGAATGTGGTGCATGGTGGCTTAAGTGTTGGTCAGCAGGTTGATTGCCGTATCAACGTAGAACGACTGATATCTTCAGAAAACTTGTTTGTACGTGCCTCTTTCCCAAGCCAGCCTCCTTCACTGCTAGTGGGGAAGAGGGTTTTGTTAACGGCCTTGTCGACGGTTTTTCTCAGTTTTTTCTCCACTGTCGTTCCACTTCGCATCTCTATACTCAGTTTCAATCGCCATAATACCCCTTATTGAGCCCGACTTTTGCCTTTAAATTGCCTGTGTTTCATTGAGAAGGCATTTGGAATATGGAAATGTAACAGGGGCTTTTAGTTTGTTTAAAAAAACGTGTAGTCCTTAAAACTAGTAGAAACATTCTCTTTATTTGTTGAGAAAGGGACTAAGATAGACGGTGGAGAGAAAATCAGGTTGCGTGAGCAATTTCCAGTTTCTTGGCTTCCTAATAGGCTTAATCCCAAAGGATGACCACGTATCTTGCGATAGCGCCAAATTTCGGAGATGATTTCCATTAGCTTGTACTCGGTGTCACCTTTTTTACGAGCATCAAGGGAAAATGGTGTAAAGGCTAGAGATGACTCGGTTAACCGTCGAGGACTGGAACTCCCCGCCACGGGAAATGGACAAGTCTAACGGTTGGATCAGTAGCAGTGAATGGTGACGACGCAGGGGCTCGACGATTGCGGACTCCGTGACCATGATTTATAGATACGGCGATAAGTACCCTTCCAAATGCGTGATGGGAATTTGGTGGCGTGCAAAATCAGACGCCACCGACGTAGATTTGTTTCGATTAATTTTATCATTAATTCTACGCGTATTCTACTGGTCCCCCATTTTCAGATATAGATTTCAAATAACTGCAATTAGTCGAATACTCATAATGCGAAAGATTGTATTAAAATATTTCAACGACGCTCCTGGAGTTCTGACTCTCCTCCCCATGACTTTTTCTTCTTTTGCCTCAATCTACTAATTGTCTCTAACCTACTCAGTGGCTAGAAAAGGCTCTCAGTTCTGCAAGTTTAAAATGTAGTTGAGCCCCCCCTACCTCTCATTGGAATAGTATCTTCCAAAAGTCTCCAGGAAAAGAACACTTTTGAATGGCCAAGACGTCTTTTTGCGCCGTTACTGGTGTTTGTGTGGTGACAGCTGATTGGTTGAGTGGGTGTTGTGCAAATTTTGCTGACGTCATCCGGGCTGGAAACGACAACGACGACGGCGGTCGACCTAGTACGACGTAGCTGAATACGATTTGTCGGCAGGCTGTGTCACGTAGTTTCAGTTTCAGGGACCATAAGAACGAAACCCGGCGGGTAGGTGTTCCCTGGAAAATGCAGAATCTGTTGAAAAGCCCATGAAAACCTGAGCTGGGTTAGGGGATCATCCAAGGAGCAGGTCGTATCTATGGGAATGAATTGGTCGAGTCAATCACCGCTTGTGGATGCGCCGTGGTTATGCCGTCCTCTGAGAATTACGGAAGTATTGGGATGGGTATTCGGTCCTAACAGTGGCTTGCAGAGACCCACTGGTTGTTGAGCTTGAAGTGGTTAGTCGCTGAAGTGTAGCAGTCACGGATACGGTCATCAATCGGTCATCATCGCCACCGTATCCGCTGCTGATTTCGCAATTGTCCATGGGGACGTGTAGAGGGAGGCGGCGGGCAAGGTGGTCAAGGTGGTACCGGGTGGTCTCGGTCGGCGCACGTCGACGCAGCGGCGGTGGCGGCGAGTGCTGTGACCTCAACTCGGTGACCTTAGGTGGCCTCACCAGCACAGTCACCGGCCGATACCAACAGACCGGCACGCTCGCTATCTCCTCACCCTCCAGATTGAGGACTGGTTGATTGTCTGACTGGCTGACGGTTGCTGATCGCATCTGCTCGTTATCTTATCATCAAATCATTTGCTCGTGCTCGTCTCCATTCACTTTCGGCTCCCGGCTGGCTCCTGGTGATGACTGGTGAAATCAGCTGATTAGCTTTGAATAACAAGCTTCACGTATTGTCCAGCTCTTCCAATTATTTGCTATTTTTACCCGTCATACTTTGACCAACCACTTGACTTGTTGATATTTAACCTTTACCCAGTAACACCCGCACTTTCCGGTCATCTCCGGGCGACGTGTTGTTGCTGTGGTGGTAAGGGAAGGGGCCCGTTCGCGGACGTTGGCGAGGCGAGGTGCGGGGCGTCCCGGTTGCAAGGGCGTACCACTCGGTGCGGCCAGAGGTCACAGCCGGTCGGCCCGAGCCGGGTGACACTGGCACATGGATAGGTGGCCTGCCTTCTGTCGTCGGACATTGTTATTCGCACCCGTCTTTGCCCATTGTCAACCTTAAATAGCTGCTTAATTTGATCCTTACCCGGCTCCCAGGGATACGGTATACACCTTATTTCACGTATTTCACCAGAAAAGTATTTTTTCTTCTGATGGATTCTGAAAACCTCTCCGGTTTTCTTTGAGTGATCTAGTTCTTCCTTAGTTTTTTATTCTGTTAGATCTTATTCATTTTCCTATCGTCTGTGTTGTTATTTAATGACCTGTAAATATTTATGTAAATTCATAATATATATGTATGAAAAATATGTATAAAATATACAAAATATTTGTGTAAGTTTAGGTAAACAAATATTCGAAAAAGAAACCTCTTCAATCTATAAATGTCCTTTTAAATTATTGATCTAATTGTTTTCCCATTTCTGACCTTCATATTGTTGTTTACTGATTTCCTTATCAATCAATTCATTGAGGGGATTGAGAGTTTATCATTACTAACTAATGGTAAGCTTATTGTCGGCCCTTAGGGGCTTATCAGTGATTAATCAGCTTGTTTACATTGCGAGTTTATCCTTAAGCGATTTACGCATTCCGGTCTATCGGAAATCGGAATTTCTGTGATCACTTCAATTTTAGAAACCGCTTTCCTGCGACATGTTCTTTCTTAAATCCTTTTGATTACTCTCATATGGTTCCAATTTTGTTTACCTTTCTCACCGCTTTTCCCGCAAATCAATCAATCGATAGTTTGAGTAGCAATCGATAAACAATGTGGCCGTGCTTCACTCGCCCCCCCCCCCTCAACTACCGACTAGGGTTAGAGGTAGTTTTATTAATACCTTTGAGCCCATTACCGATAGGGTTTCGAGCATTTCTAAAAAAACCCTCCAGCCCCTTGAGACCCTTGCAAAAACCCGGCTGTCCAGGAGTTGGTGAAGAGCTGAACTACTGTTTTCACTGCCCCAAGCTATGAAGCCACTTGAGGCTACCGTAATTTTTTGCCATTTTTGATCGATTTCATGATTGGACCTGACCATTTACGTCATGTGATCCGACTTGCATCATAGCAGCGCGTAAGACACCCGTGGCGGCCCAGTTCCTCGTCCCCCGACTTTTAGACCGAGTCCATGATTGGTGTGGTACGCGCTTCGCCTCGTGACTGGTTCCACCTCGTCGCGCTCACACACATCGTGTTCGCCGAATCTGAGCCGAGCGACGTCGCGCGACACGATGACGCGACGTCCAAATCCGGATTCACGCGCGTGGACTAGTTCCCCAATTCACTTTCACACCCTCGGTGGTGTCTTCAACCCGAGTCTCTGGCGTCATGTGTCACTTCTAGCCCGGGAAGGGGAAGAAGCTCTTTAATCGATCAATTCCCATACTTTGTATTGTGGTTGGAAATCTCTTTTTAGCGACTTAGCCTGTGAGAGAGAGATCACTTACTCAGGAGCTTGTTTATTATCGTCCTTGATGAGTAACCGCCTCCGGTTGAGACATCCCCAGAGATCATCTCCAGGGATGTCCCACCCCCAGAAGATTTATTTAATCCCTAGCTTTTGCAGTGTCTGCCTCAGCTAAGCTGGCGATGCTTATCGCATTCATTGACGATAAAGCTGCCGCTGCACAAGGCTTGAACATCCCTAATAAGGCATTCCTGACATTTTTCTTCCTGTTTTTTCTTTCGCATTTTCTTTGCCTAGCGTTTTTTAAATGTAAATGCGATTTACCCCCCACTCCCCCTCAAAGTATTTCTAGTGATTTTCTTATTTCGTTGGGGATCGTATTCCGGCACAGTCCAGGTCTTCTCGGTTCAGAAAATGCATGAGCTGCCAGTAGCCAGGCCCAAATTGAATATCTTCGAAGAACCTGCACATTGGCCGGGTTAAGTGGGTTCTGGTACCCTCCATCGGTGCATAGGATTACTTTTGCCTCTTACCTATTTTGCTTCGAACTTTGGAGGGCGGTTTTGATCGTCTCATTCTTCCCATAATCGCTTTCAAACCAATCCCCCTCCCTGGGTTTCCTAAGCGTTTTCGCAGGGTTCTGTTCAATGGTGAATCCGGTTCTCTGTGAAAACATTTCCCAGATCTTTACGTTTTCCTAGCAAAGAAATCCTATCGAACACACTTGAAGTGATGTTGGGGCGAGTTTTTCATCGGCGTTGGTGTTTCGCTTTTCCATTGAGAAGTCCTCTTGTACTATGCGGGTGGTGAAGGGCGCTGGAGTTGAAAGAGTCACGCAAAGTGAGAAAAGCTCTAGATTGTAAACGAGCCTTTCAAAAATCGATGTTTTTCTTGAACTTTTTATTTATCTGTGATCAAATTCCTCGAAAGGAATGAATTAAAAAGTAGCACCTCGTACCCTACCCTTGATCCGAGAGGGGATCCTAGATCGAACCTCGCCCTGGGCAACCAAGGCTTCCATCTCTGGAGTCGTTTAAGTGGTACCCGACTTGACCGGGAAGACAAACACTGACCTGTACATAGCCTGGCCCCTGAAATTCATTGTATAGCCCAAGTCATGTTCGAAAGCCACTGTGATTCTGGACGAGAGCAGAGTGCATGGCGCAACCCTAAATTGGATCAATCCACGCCGAATGCTTCATTCTTTATTTTGCCTCGCATTTCCCAGAATATTGCTCAGGTATTGATCTATCCTTGTAATATTATCTATGCGTTTTCCTCCACCTTTTTTCAGGTTTTCATTCCATTTCCTCTCTTTTCTCTTTTATCTTCCTAGCTAATAGTATTTTCCTTTCCTCAAAAACCAATCATTCCTAGCTTTGCTTACTCGTGATAAGCCTTCCGATTCCTCATCACCTTCATCGTACAAATGAATTTTCCCCCATTATAGTACATTTTTTGAGATCCGCTTAAAAAGAACCAAATTCATGAAATTCCTTGTCATGCGGGTTGCGCCATGCACCCGCCTACCAAAGGAAACTTAAGTGCTGAGTGTTGACGTTTTTCTGATGATCGTATCGAGTCCTTTACTGTAAAAGATCCGATTTGTGTTCCGATATTTTTTATGTGGTTATCTTGAGATTTTGATGAACTAATCATCAATCCTTATTTTTGGCCCCTGAAGGCCCCCTCAGCAACCCGTCCCATCTTGAGCCACTTTACTTCCATGGTTGTTCTGAATTTGAGCGCTAGTCGTGTAACGGGCGCGCTGGCGTTTGTTTGTCGAAGCGGTGCGAGTTCGAAATCGTTGTCGTTCAGGGGCGTTTTTGCCCGCATTGACGTCTTGAATAGCAGCGGTGTTTGCGATGTTGATCCAGGCGACCACCGCTTTTGGCTGGTCGTGTCTGTGTGCCCCGGCGCTAGATGGTGGTCTGATGACTGGCCCTCACCATAGCCCTCTCTCTTGTCGTCCTCAAAGTCGTCCGCCGCGTCGCCTAGCCCTTCGACGACTATTCAACCAGCCGCACAGCCTGCAGCCACGGCTGGCTTGATTGTGTAAGAATTCGCGTCGTTCGACAACCATCATCGCCACCACTCATTCCCGCTCGGGTTTCGCGCTATAGAACGTTATTGCTGTGTGTGTGTCGGCTGTCCTACGACTATATAGTGACTAGTGCCACTTCGAGTTCGCGACTTTCAGGGCGCCGAAACGCACCCGCGCGCGAAGAGGAATTCCCGCTGGACATAATCCGATTCGGCTTAGCCGCGTGTCCCTCGATCGTGCACTTTCGTGGAGTGGCTTTATTGGAGAGTCTGTTGAACCCCCAAATCTATCAGCTGGAATTTGTAGTCCTGAAAACGGGCCTGACCCCGTGCAACTCTTAATTTTGCCTATGTTACAACAAAAGTTTCCTAGCCCTGCAGAAATTTCCGACTAAATCCATTAATCCCAATAAATCAATAAATCGATTGATATTGATCGACTCTTGATAAATCTCAAACTTGGCTATTGTATCCAAGGTATCCGTGCTATTATATTAATTATTTCCCAATTTTTGGGAAATTTCTTGCATTCAAAAACCCTAGCTTTGCCTTAATCCCTGTAAATCCTTCTGCTTACCCATTTAGCTCTTTTTTTATCAGCTGGACCCTCGGTTCTGCCTAGCCATCCATTTAGACCTTCCACTCAGGCCACTTATCACTCTTATCATCACTTTCATCTCTTATCAGCCCTGAATCTTCGCATTTCCTTTCTTCTAGTTTGAATTGACTTGCCGTATCTCTTGTTGTTGAGGTGTAAGGGTATTGATGCCTTCACAATAACCAAGCCTGAGATCTGCCAAGTACCGATCAATTATCAATCGATTTATCGATTTTATGGGATATTTCGGACACATGAGGACTTCCATTCATGTCGTTGTTTGTGTGATGTGCACATACTTTTTTGGACCAACTTCCCCACGTATGGGTGGAGCCGTCAGGCGGTTCTCGAGTGCGCGTGATCTTCACGGTGGTCGGGCAAAGTACGGGTAACAGCGACTGCGACGGTCGCCGAATGGGCGGAGGATCTCGTACTACCAGTAGCGTGATAAATAGCGGCTGCTGCTAGGCTCATTATGGCGCATAAGCATAAAGCTATTCGAGTGCGTTTTTGACTTCTTGGTTCGAGTCTCAATAGCTAACTTCAATCGCGAGCCTTCATTCATTACTGGTTCCTATTTTGTGTGGCTTATTACATTTTTCCTGTAATTGATCACTATTGATCGAATTTTATTGATTTGTCGTGTGATACAATCCTGGCACTGCCTCAATTATGCTCTGGAAACAGCCACCCATCCAAAGCAACTGTAAGAGATAAGCTGTGCGTTAATTCAGGCGCATGATTCTTGGAGTACGACGCGAACTGTGTGTCCGTCAGAATTTGCGATAGGTCTCTGCTATTAAGTTGAAGGCTATTATTCAAAAGAAATTCGGCAAGCGTTCCTTTTCTCAACCCGCTCCTCTAACTTGCGCCTCCGCTCTTATTCATATCGCTTAAATCACTCAATCGATTGGAAAGTAAGCGAACAGATCTAAGGAACAGTGGATGCTTCCGAATGTCGTTTCACTATCTCTGTTCCTGCTTATGAGTAATCGATCCTAGAAGCTTGCTATTCGACGTATTACGTTACGAATGGGCGATCTTATCCTTCCTTTCTTCCCTATTACAAATTCCCATGAGGTTTTCACAGCTAATGGAGCTTATTGAAGCGCTCAGTAACTAGCTCTGTGTTCTGCTGCTCACAAGTTCAATCCTGACTAAGGCGACACCGCCCTGAGCCTACCAGATTGAGACCTAATGGAGGTTGACCCATCGCTGTGAGCTTGATTCGCTGTGCTTGCATCTGGATGGGGTGCGCATTCAATCACCTTCGCGATTCATCTCGTTGACGAGTTCACGGCGTAGCGGCTGGTGCAACTATAATAAAATACGAGTCGAATATAACAGAGGGAATGTGTAAATGCGTACGCACAACGATGATCACGCACACGCATACTGCCGTTGAGCGCAGGTTTTTTGGTGTCGGCGTGCGCGTGCGCACATCGACGACACCACCATGATCGTCCTCGTGCTCGGTGTCGTCGTCGTCGACGAAGACGACGACTGTAGCGGCAGTGACGGTGGGCGCCGACCAGTTTGCGAAGCCAGTTCGGCTTCATTCTTGATGGCCTGAGCGCACCCGCGCCACGCATCCCCCAACCATCATCGCTCTCACGAGCGCTCTTCATGTCGCTACATTTACCATCTGTACAATTTTTATCATATTTCATTTATTGTACCTACACCACCACCCTCCCCCGCTACCGTATCTGACGGGGGCTCAATTTGGTAACAATAGGCTATCATAGTCGTGAGCGTGGGCTTTTTTGAGTCTTTCTGTGAAACGCCTAATTTCTTTGTGAACCCCTTGTGAGGGAGGATTCAATACTAGTCACAGAAGGTGTGACATTAGGTCACAGTATAAATGAAAACGCAGCTTTTATACACCGATCCCCACTACCCTCAATTTCGGCTTTCCGTTTTCCGATATCCGATTCTCTGGTGTAAAAAAGTGTCTGCTACCCTTCATGGTCCATGGTCTTTTTAAAACTAACTATTTAACCAAGTAAACTACGTGGTCAAATTTGTCCTCAGGGATGAATAAAGTCGAAAACTCCTCGGGTATACGCCATGTATTTGCTTCCCTTTGGGTTTTTGTTCTCATTTTGGTATCCGACTACGGCTGCTACATGGTACGGGGCTAATTGGATATACGATTCGAAAACGAGTGCGAAGGCGTGGCACATTCCAGCTAATTCATCAGCGCCGATCCCTTTTATCTCCTTCGGCAGTTTTTCGCCAATTCGTGCGCAGTTCCTTGTGCTTTTACGCCGACTAGCTAGCCTACTGTACGAAATGATCCTAGTACGCTTTTGAAACCCCTCCTTGGACATCCACTTCGGCTATATCAAAACTACAAAGCGTTCGGTGGTAACCAATCCTCTTTTGGATGCGCCACGCATTCTACTTCCATTTGTACATTCGTAGTGGCTTTTGAATGCGATGTGGCCTATACAATGACTTGCGGGGGCCAGCCGATGTTCAAGTCAGTGTTTTTATCCTCCCAGACAAGTCTGGTACCAATTAACCGACCCTGAAGGAATGGGAAGGCTTCATTGGCCTTGTCGAAATTCAGTCCGGGATTCAACGCTTGGAACGTACCCCAAATGAGCGGCGCCACTTGCCATTACACCGCATCCGCCCTTCCCCTGTATAAACCTCAGTTTTTCTCAGCAGTCCTACTGAGGTCCATCTTCTCCCATATTCCAGCTGACAGGAGCTTCAGGAACCCAGGGAATCTTTTCAGTGTATGTTCTCCCTTCGCATAGAGTAGTGCCGCTCAATTTAGCCCCGTGTTTTCCAGCCTTTCCTATTTGTGAAGCTCGTGTCAGCTCGTGCCCTTCACTGTACCATATGACCAATCTCGCTGTTCAGCGATCATTAGTACTTCAGTACTTTATGTGTTCGCGTATGTTTTTCTCTATTGGCCCCAAGGCGTTCTTTGACGCTTCGACACCAAGGGCAACTCGAGTCCGAGCGCTCTGTGTGTGTGATCAGGCGCCAGTTCTTGGCCAACGCTTAGTCTCGTCAACAAGTTGAGCGAGGATTTTTGGTCTCCCGATGACTGCAGGCGCCCGTGTTTTCCAGAAGTGCCACTGTCACGGTTTCCCAGCTGGCGATATAATTCAATGGAATGTTTCAGGGTGGCTAATTTCAGGGCGGGATAGGGTTTGTGGGCCTACCTGCGAATACAGGTAGCTCCCTGAGGTCTGACCGGGCGTTTGGGAATGTCCCAATAGGGTTTTAATCAAGTTTGTTAATGAGAGCATTAGTAAGGTAGTTTTCGATGAGTTATCTTTTCTGTCGCGAGTTATCCAAAGATGCTTTAGGTAGGGTCCTAAATGTTCTCGTATCCTACCTCTTGTCCCGGCAAATCTTTCATCCTTCCCCTCTTCACCTCCCAACGCCCCCCCCTCTCCTCATTCCTACCTCTCATCGTTTTTACCAGATTCTGACATAGACCTTCTTGGACCTTCTTTCCCCCCCCCCTAGGGTATTTCCTAGCGAAGGTAATCCTGTCAGTCATTTAGTTACCTGGTTGAAGCAGTTTCCTCAGAAATGCACTCACACATGCCTCACAGGCCCTAATGTCACACTTTGGTGCGTGTGACTATTTAAGCCTGAGTTTACCCTACTGGCTCACATCTACGCCTACCAATGCCCCACCTTCTCCTCAAACTTCATCTACGGCTGCGTCCCTTAGGAGACTTTCCTACAGCTCTGAAATTAGAGTTTGTATTTTCCACTTTATCCACTTCACCTGGTCAGAAGAGCTTCTTACTCGACAGGTGGAGCTCTACTTCCTGAATGAAATTCATGCTCAAAGATCTCCTTGAAGGCGCCCTAACCCGATCAAGCCGGCTTTAAAAAATGAGCTTGTGTGGTTTATTTATGCTCCTGCTAGGGCTACTTATGGCTTACCGACCGCCGATTCCTCATAAAAGATGGGTGTTCGCAGTCCCGTGAATACTTCCTGGTTAACCGCAGAAGTTTCTGGTCGCAGATCTTTCCAGCAGTGAAGTCCATGAATAGGCACGTGAGCGACGCATAAGGGCCTAATCCGCCCCAAGTACAAGAGCGGTCGGACAAACCAAGGGCGAGAGTACACGCCAGCCTGAGTGTTGTCGCACGTAATTCGAGCCTGAAGACTGAAGAAGAGGCGGTCGCCGCCACTGCCAGCCAGCCTTCTTCCTCCGTTGCCACACGTTGTCGTAATGAAGAAGTATTAGACCTTCGACGTTCGACTGTTGACGACATGCGCCTTCTGACGTAAATCCGCCACGAGCAAGTGAATACGTCCGTTAATCACACCTTCATACGAAGCGAATCAAATCATCGTCGCGGTTTCGTTTTCCAGCGATTTTCCACACTATTTACTCAAGCAATGACACAAAGGTGAGCGCTGAGCGGTTTTTCTGACATCGTGTCTCCGCCCCGGGAAGCTAAATATGGCGCCGTAGCCCTTCAGACGACACGCGTCGCCGCTAAATTCGTGCGTTGTGAGAGGCTATTCTTGTCCCTGGGACACGGCGTGACTTGAGCAATCGGGTCTGAAATAGAAACTCGCGGCGTGAGCAAATAGACGGCCGCGGGCGCTGACCGACTCGACCTCCGGCGCGACCAACTCGGCGTTCCGATCTCTTCCACAGACCGTCACCATCGCCATGCTGTTGCCTGAACAGAACGGCTCCTACCGTCTTCAGAGCGACGTGATCTACCAGCGCCCCTTTTTCTTTCCTTGAAATGACGCTTTTAGCTGGGAATCGCCCCTAAAAGCCCCTTACCCTAGTCAGGACTCACAGCTGCCTTCAGGTTTTTTCCCTGAGTTTTGAAGCCAGATTACCTGGCAGTTTGTGCAGGAGCTCTTGCCTCTGATACTACTGATAGC
>MU869113.1:42569-56143 GCA_036418205.1 Ostertagia ostertagi
TTCTGCATTTTTAGGATATTTTACGAGGTATGGTATGGTAAAATAGGCAGAGGTTATGGGTTGGGAACAGTTTACCCAGCGCATGGTCAGGGAACGAATTCCGGTTCGTGCGGCGCTCAGGGCAAGTGAGTGTTCGGAATCGCACAATTGGTTGCAGGCTCTTCTGGGAGCTTAAAATACTTCCAAACCGCATTCAAACGCTGCTGCGGTTCTCAGTGGAGGTTAAATGCATGGCGCATCCTAGATGTTGAGGTCAATGCCGAAATTCTTCATCGCATCCATCCTTATGGTGTTCATTGCTGATCCTAGGAGATTTGTAGCCTAATGGGATAACTAAGAAGGTTCTCCAGCCAAAAAGTACTCCATCGACTCTTTTGCTTCATTGGGCTTTACACCACACCCGATTTGGCGCGATTCAGCTCCCATATCACTTCTAGCCTTCTTCCCTTCGGTCTCCTCCCGTCTGTATGTTTTTCCGGGAAAATCTTTTCTCATTTTCTCCAGCCTATTACCCACGATTTCTCCGAACCCTGGCTATTTACTTCTTATAGAGCCATAGCCATTCTCGGGCCGTTCTCGTCGTTCTGAAAAGCTTTTGTTCGTCGAGTTCTACGTCACAAAGAATCCGGATTCTAGATTATTCGATCGATACGTTGCTTCCCGAAACGATCCTTATCGATCAAGTTTATTTTAACGCTCGGAACGACCCCACCATATTGTCCAGCCAACCAGGCGACCAGCCACCCACGTGGTGTCGTCGTCGGTTTACGATAAAGCCACTGCCGCCGTGAATCGCGAACCTCGTGCTCTGATGTCTTGGCTATGATGTCGTTACTGCTGGCATTGGCTGAAGGTCTCATTGAGTACATAAAACGGATCCTGGTCAGTTTTCCTGAAAATCAGGCTAAAAACTAATATTTAGATATTCATTTACGCAATTTTCACTATATACATATAGCTTTCTATTTTAATAAAATTTAATACTTTTGGGTCTGTAGTCACCAATAGGACCCCCTTCATACTGTCGCCTACAGTACGACAAAAAGAAACTATTCAAGAAGAATTCCGTGCCGCGATAATTCAATTATCGTGCAAAAAACGTGCTATTCAGGCAGCACATGTCTCGAATGCGATACTGGCCGCCACGCAGCCGTTCTACCCGGCACCGGTACAAGATGCGCAACCGGACCGACCTATCGGTTACGGTGCTTTCGGTGTTGTTTGGTAAGTATTTCATGAACATTCACGTTTCTCAAAAATCGTGCACAAAATCCGAAACATCAATGTGGTTGCCTTTTTCGATGTTCGCTGACTGTTATTGATGATCACGTGATTTGGCGGCGGCGAGAAACTCGTCCAAAACTGGTCTTGCTGCTGCGCTAGCGATCGCCGAGGTTTACCCGCTGCTAGCGATGTCTGCTAGGAGAACGGAGGATTTCGAGAGTTTAAGGACCTGGCTTTTTCACAAAAAGCTCAGGGTCCAGAACATGCGGAATCCTTAGTGGGCATTCTTAGGACTCGTTTTGGTCCTGGTGGGGGGGGGAGGGCGGAACCCACGAAAAGCTAGAATTTCTTTAATAGTCCATTCTGAGTGCTTAACTGTGGTTACAAGGGGAATGGACGCCCTGGGGGTCTTGCAGCGACTCCAGTTGCTTGTGTTCGCAGGTAGCCATGACTAATCGATATATCGATCGGTCAAGTCATCCGTAGGAACCGTAGTAGAGAACCCGTTTTGTGCCTGATCACATTAGCAGATTTCGCGATATATGCGAATGTGTAGCAGCAGCGCTAGCAGAGACTGGGCAGAGGGAACGAACGATGGGGCGATGGGGTGATGATGAGCAGAATTGTTTAGGAAACCTGTTCGGAAAATGATGTGACGACGGGACAATGTTACGGTAGTCATTGAGCACATACAGTAATCCTCGTTTGTGATTTCAGGTCGGTGACGGATCCACGAAGCGGAAAACGCGTCGCACTAAAGAAAATGCCCAACGTCTTTCAGAATCTGGCCTCTTGTAAACGGGTTTTTCGCGAAATTCGCATGCTTTCATCGTTTAAGCACGATAATGTGATGACTTCAGCTTTCTCAAGTAACATATTTTTGTTCTACTCACTAAAAATTTATTCTTCCAAGGTTTACTAATTCATTTTAGGAAAAGAAGATTATGCTCATTTAAGTTGACACAGATGACTTAGTTTTAAGAATCTACGCTTAGACGCTATCAAAAAATTTCAAATATTTTTGAAAAATTAAAAAAGGATATTTGATTGCTTCGAAATCTTCACCCTTTGAGGAAATAGTGTTTAGTGTTTCGAGTAACGCTGAAAAAGAAAAAACTAAATAGATACCAGCTTGTAATATGAGTATAGGTAGTGACTTTAAGGTATGATGTAAGTGGAGTATCGTAGGTAATTTTCAAAAATAGCGGTTCGGGTAATTAAAGGATTTTGCATGAGTTTTCTGGCGCTTCAGTGTTGAGCAAATTATAATGGAATTGGCTAACGGTGAATAAGATCTCTGAAAGCTGAGGCTGAATTATGGTTCCGATGGTGAAATGGATAGAAAACATGCTTTAAAAAAAAGAGACCAGGGTTCGAATTCATCTGATGCGAAGCGTTCCAGCAATAAATTCATCATCCATGCAGTAATTTCGTAGTGCGTACTGCGGTGAAATAGTAAGCCACAAAAGGAAAAAACAATAAATAGAAAGTAAACAGAAACAAAAAACAAGCAATAAAATGCGTAAATCCTAATTTAGAAGATTTGTTAGGAAAACTGAAGTAAAACGCTGATCAAAAATCCTAAGTTTATTAAAAATTATTTTAAATTCATACAAAAATCGTAATAAAAAATAAAAAACAACTCAATTTCGGTTATTAGAAATTTTTTCCTAGATCATATCCAAAATATTTTCAGAATCTGAAAAGAATAAGGAGAAACAGAAATGAGAAATAATCATTGGGGGGGGGGGCGGACAATTTCATACCTAAGCCAGAGTTCTTGTTTCAATTGTCCATTTGCTACTTTGTTATGATGGATTATTGCAGTAATAACGTCAGTATAAAAATTGAGTATAAGCAGTTTTTTCCTTGGAAAAATATCTCAGCATCTTTGGAATTTTCTAAAACTTTCACCACATTGATTAAGCTTATTTTCCAGTTATTTATACTCTTATTTCACTTTTTCTTTGTAATATTTAATTCATAGATCAAAGCCTTTATTTCAGGTCCTTTCTCTATTGGACATTTACGAAACCAAACGAATCCGCATTTCTTTCAAGAGCTGTGAGTTTATCTACTTTTACGCTTTTGGTTTACTTTCTTGCTCATTCCGTTATTGATTTATTGATTGATTTACAATCTCATCTTTGGAGTGCTCTCCGAAATTTCTTTCCTTTTCATGAACTTCAGTTTTATATGTGCCTGGTACTTTTACACGAAATATCAAGAGTAATCTAAGCTACTTAACCCACCCTGGGCTATACAGGGACGCTGCTCTTTGTTCTCTGACTGGACCGGATCCTCCCTTTAATAATAACTGGTTAAGGGGGTCATTGATCGAGTAACCCATCGAGTTATGTAAGCAAAGGTCAGGTTAGGTGGTGTCTTGATCCGCTCGCTCGGTCCATGACCTCTTCACAGCAGCCACTGCTGCTGCTTTGGTGAGGTCATATCGGTGCCAGATTGCTTCACTGCTCTCTACTTGACCGCGCGTGTGACAACTGATGCGTATTGATCGATTGTTAACCAACCGGTACCCGTCGCACGTCCGGGATGTGCAGGTCCCACCTGCCACCTCAAATAGTTGAGGTCGAGTTCGAGGTCACCAGACGGGGACAGGCAACGGCGTTTATCTGCAAAGGCGATTCAAATTTTCCCTTCCAATGGGCGGTTATGAGAGCTCATTTGGCTCTAGGAAAATGAGGGTGCAAAGCTACTGATAACTGATAAAACAACTGTCAAATTTCGGTTCAACTTGGACTATTGAAATTTCACACACTTCCATTAGAGATTAAGTACGGGGCCAAGGACGGGTTTCGCAGTGACCCAAATTTCAAATTCATAATGCCACTCGATTAAAGTGCCCTTTCGTCGACCCTGACCTGACCTGTATGAAAGGGAAAATTAAGCCATTTACCGTATCCCCGCGCATCGGATTGCAAAATTCGCCCCGTAACCCGAGCTGTGAATATTTTCAAACGAGGTCGCGAATTTGAGTCGTTCCATAAACTTTCGGGGATTCCCGAAATTGGGCCATTGTTTTGGAATGCGATTTTCTCCATGGTCGTAGATAAACTGTCCCTAACAACTCAGCTCAACTAATTTCGCGATTTTATTGAGAATTCGATAAATCCCTAACTTATCGATATGTTAATCAGCTGATCTGGTTACGGTAGTTTTTTGACCTGAACCCGTGGCGGGGCGATAAGATGAGGGGCGGCTAGGGGTGGATTGAATGGTGTCCTTAGTGCCTGGTACGCGATTGACCCGCACCACACACACCAACACCACCACCACCCTAACAAATAACAATGCCCCCATCTCGTCTCGTCAGCCACATTTAGCCCACGATAAGATTAGGGACCACGTGGAGGTGCGAAACGTCTCATAAAACGGGTCAGAAGGAAATGGGAGGGATAGAGGAAATCTGGGCAAAGCAGAGGCCTCAATGGAGGCCACTTCAACTGTGACGTTCCTCTGAATTTCGGTTGTTTACTTTTCACGGGAAAACAAAAATAAACTTAATTTTGTATGGTTTCCGTTCGGAATTGATAGAAATTTGGTTTGTATAGTTTACCCAACTGAAAAGGATTTTGAGATAACCATCATGAAAAAATCAACAGATTTATTTATTTATTTATATTTATTCATGTTGGAAGTTGATTCATATAATGCAGTTGGAAAGGGATCTAAAGCCTTAACGAATCAAAACCCATCCATATATTCATCAACAAGTCAAGTAAC
Source organism: Ostertagia ostertagi (assembly GCA_036418205.1). Lineage (NCBI taxonomy): Eukaryota > Metazoa > Nematoda > Chromadorea > Rhabditida > Trichostrongylidae > Ostertagia > Ostertagia ostertagi. The sequence continues at coordinate 47,538 of MU869113.1, forward strand.
ATTAAAAATCACAAATGAAATATATGTAGAATCGCGCTAAGTAATCTAAATAGTAATAATTATGAAAAATTAAAGATTTATTAATATTTTTAAGATACTATAATGAATATTCATTATAAATTTCTGACCACGTTTCGTAAGGCATAAAAAATGAGCCCTATTTTTTCAGGTACGTCTTGACGGAGCTCATGCAAAGTGATCTTCATAAAATTATCGTCTCACCACAACCGCTCACTGTTGACCATGTGAAGGTGTTCGTGTACCAAATTTTACGAGGTAAATTAACGAAAAATAGATTCTATGGGTCCATGATGCTCTTGAAAACGATGGTTGAGAGCTAAGCCGGATCGGATCCGGCCGGCGCTTAAGGGGTGCTATGAAGGACGTATCGAAACCCTTCTCCGGTGATACGGTGCAACAGAGAAAGATATCCCGAGGCACGCATGAACGAGAGTCAGAAACGGACATCTGGATTAACTTGTGAAGTCGAGAATTCATCCGAAAATGGCTAGCGCGGCGAGGGCATTAGTATGGAGATAATCCTACCGCCTGCAAGTCCGATCCAGTGAAGTGGAATTGGGCCAAATGGAACCACAGCGATTGATATTGATCTTGTAGGAGGACGTTGAAGACGGAAGAAAAAGGGCCAAGCGCTGGCTGCGTAGGCCACCGGGTATAATTGGAGCCTGAACTTCAAAGCACCAGTCTCCCAGTCCAATAAATGCCTGGTGTCATTCCCCATTCTGCGCCCCAAAGGGATGAAAAGCACGACTTGCCCATTATTATCGTCATTATCTCTATTCCTCGGATTTCAGGTCTAAAATATCTCCATTCGGCCAACATCTTGCATCGAGATATTAAACCCGGTAATCTGCTGGTGAACAGCAATTGTATCCTGAAGATCTGCGATTTTGGTCTGGCTAGAATCTGGGATTCACGGGAACGACAAAACATGACACACGAGGTCGTCACACAGTATTATCGTGCTCCAGAACTCCTCTGGGGCCGAAAGTACGTTATCGATTACCGGAGATCTGAAATAATTAACAAAATCAATACACAAAATAAACAATCAAGAATACATCGATGTATAACGATTGGTCGTTTAGGCTATATGGCCCGGTGCTGTGATATCTTCAGCGTCGTTACGCTTCGCCAAGAGAATAATTCCGCACAAAGAGGCGGAATACCTTTTCCAAGCACAAGGCCCGATTGACCAGGTGTGACTTCTATCAGGGATTTTTTGGCTCAGAAGACGCTTTTTTCGTTCCAATCGATATTTTATCAAATGGTGATTATTCAGCTGGACCTGATCATCGATCTGCTTGGCACGCCCACACCATGAAACGAGATAAGTACGCCGCTTGGAAGGAGCCAGGAAATCATGTGCTGAGGGCACCGTTCCGAGTGAACACATTCCATCGTATGCGGCAACTCAGCCAACATACCACCGACGATGCCGTCCAATTGCTTTCCATGATGTTGCACTTCGACCCGGTAAGATTTTACCCACTTCTGTCCCGGAACTCTAGCCCCGGTCTCGGGTCGGGTCCTCCTTCGGCCGACAGGCTCTAGGAGAATTAACTCAGTAGGTGGGATTTCTGGGATTCCCGATCCGGGTTTTGATGCGTAGGAATTTTCCACGACCAGAGGCCTATTTGGCCGGGCAGCACACGGTCCCTACTTGGTGCTAGGAGTGCTATAACGGGCGTTAAACTTTGTGCTACCCGTGGGAGTGACTTCAGTAGAAGGAACTAATTTTCTCGATTCCAGGACAAGCGCGCCACGGTGGAACAAGCGTTGAAGCACAGCTATTTGGATGAGGGCCGAATGCGTTTTCATTCGTGTATGTGCTCGTGTTGTTATACGAACAATCCCGGTAACACTCGCATTTTCAGTACGGATCCTGACCCGATGGTGAGTTCTGGACCTCTTTGAGGCTTTTTTGAGGTTCATGGGTTGTAAGACTTAAAGGGACAGACCTCGAAAAATTCGAAGGCTTCGCAGTGGCCATACACCATTTCTTATACGAATCATTTGTCATTTCAGCATGAAATGCCTTTCGATCCCAAATGGGAAAAGGAATTATCCCGGTTGTCAATGTTCGATTTACGGGATCGTATGTATAAGTTCGTCACTGAGCGTACACCACTCTTTGGTACACCGTTGTGTATAAATCCGAGTTCAGCGGCCTACAAAAACTTCGCTAGGTATGTTACTGTTTATTTTTGTTGGTTTTACTATTCCTACTTAAATTGATAATTTTATTTTTATTGTAATAGAATTTTTATTGGAGACCCTACTGGAATTTTTCCATGCAGGCTTACCACGAAAGTCGGATAGCTGGTAAAAAATTTGGAAGTTTTCTTTTCCATCGAAGTGGTTCCAAGGCCTTACTTACACACTTATTGTACTTACTTATCGACCACTATTCGTCCCGAGAATGCCACAAACGCAGCTCGCACATTTTCCGAGCCGCTCTGCTTTGGGCTCTTTTCTAGCGGCCGTATAAACTTCTCGACAGGTCAGCTTCCACTTGGCGTGCGAGGGCGGTCTTCTTTGTGGTGCTCTTAGCTTATTCCCCCAGTGTGTACCCATATCCCGTTAATTCTGGTGTTGGGTTAAAAGCGGTACTCGGTGAGTTCAGGCGCCATATGTGACCGGCCCACCTTGCCGCTTGGATTTTGTAGATGTCCGCGGACGTCCGGTAACCATTCGTACAAAGCAGACATGGTGACAACGTGTGCAACGATGGGAGCGAAATACCGCCTGCAGCCCTTTTCCACAGACTTGATTCTGGAAGAACTCGCAATATTTGGCGGTAAGATGCCCACGTTCTAGAAAAATGGGCAGGTATTCCCATTTCGTAAGGTTGCCGCGTCCCTATTGAAAAATAGGTGTGAGCTTCCCATGCGAAGTGCTTGTTGTACTTGAACTATAATTTTGTCTTGTTTAAGTGTTTTAATACTCTCTCACAATCAGGGGGTTCTTCTTCCTCAGGGTTACCCGGTTTAAGTAAAGTGGGCGCTGTGTTCGCCAGCCCGTTCCCAGGGTGTAGTTCATAAATCTACCCGTCCAGAGGTTAAGCAGCTGTTCAGTAATCATTAGTTCGGTGGAGACAAATTGCTTTGGGGAAAGCTTATTATGAATGGTCGTTGTGCCTATCATTCGTATCTGGGATGCTCGATAGTTTTTCGTTCGGGACCAAACAGCATTCGGGCTGATGCCAACCCGGTGTGTGATGTCGAGGGAGACCCGCTTTCGGCGATTGCAGTCCCAAATTCTCGCGGCCATCCCACGCCCAGACGGCGCTGGTATTCCTCACTGAGGCACATGGGACCCAGTTTGCGGCCGCAAATTTGAATTGTAGAGTGGGTGCCGACGTCGCGCAGGACCTATTGCTTTCATGGCCTTTAAGGTTTTGAATCGAGCCCCTGTTCTGATCATATCTGCTATGATTATTTTCCTGGCCGCCATATAATCGATACCATATAATTAATTACTTGGTAATAACAGTTTTCAAAAATTTCTCTGTACTGAGGATGATTTGTTTCAGTTCGTCAGTGGCTCAAGCGTCCGAACTACCGCCATCGCCTAACGCTTGGGACTGACCGATCGCCAACATCGATCGTCGTTGGCCGTCAAGCCATCGCTGCCGTTAAGGCCTTTCCCTCCTGAAGACTGCTCAGAAGCACATCACTGTCGTTGCGCGCCGGCGGTTGTCGCGCGTGCGCGTGCGCATCGCGCCAACTGCCGCCAGCACCCAATCCTCATATCTGACTTCCTCATTCTTCTCTTGTCGCGTTATCCTGCCTGCCTGCCCGCTCCGCACCGCCTACCCTACCCCCACTTGGAAACACGGTACGCGATTCGGTTCTAGGCATCTGTGCTGCTCCATTCTATGGTCTTCTACTACCCCGAACTCTTTCAACCTTGATTTGTAACGTTGTATGTTTGTTGTAAATTTTTTTTACTTACACACATTTAAACACCTTCTATTAACGTCTTTTACATCGCAGACTTTCATTATCAATTATCATTCATCATTAACTCATCATCATATGATTATTATTAATATTGTTATTATTATAGGCAACATGTGTATAGTCATTCAATTGTGATCATTGCCGTATTTTATGTGAGTTCTTGTGTAAGTGTGTATGTGTGTGTCTAATAAGCCCACAACCCCATCATCGGCCTACCGTACTTCAGCACTTCGTGTTAGGACCCTCCCCCCATCACCACTCAGCCACAAACAGCAGCAACTTATCAGTGCTTTCCAACCCGCCGCCGCATCGCAACCCCTACCCGTACCCTTGTTTGGTAGCCGTCATGTCTTTCAGCCCATGTCGAGCGCTATTTGGAGCGCTCGACTTCCGGCCGCTCTCATACCGCCGCCGTTTTTGTGTATTGCATGTACCATGTTCGTCTTCTGTATCTACAAATACGTATCGATTATCACGCTCTGTTTCTCGGTGTCTGTGCCCCTCCGTCTCTCTGTTCCTCTCGCTCTCTAGCCTCTCTTTCTCTACGTCTGTCTCTCGCTCTAATGAGTCTCACAGCAGCTCAACTATATTCAGCCACTACTACTTTCATGTATGATAATTCTCAACTCATACACGACTTTCGGATTTGGCCCCGTCTCACTAACACATTGCGTGTGTACATACATTTATTGATTTATTGATCGATTGAATAATATGATGTGTATGTATGTGTGAATGTTCCTCATTGACGTGTCGTCGTCGTCGCGTCACAGAAGTATAAACGGAGCACGCGTTTACCGTAACCAAATGTGCGACGACGTACTACCGTACTTTATGGAGTTTTGCCTGGTAAAACCCGTATGTATGTGTATGTATGTGGAGCAGCTTACAGCCAACCGCGTAGTGGCCAAAAATGTCCTTCATTATTTTTCTTTTGGGTATTCAGAGATTTTTCCTCGTAATCATCGTTCACGTTCATTAAATGTATATCGATCGCCACGGTGCGCGTGCGAATGTTTGTGTGCAGCATTTTGTGGCAGCCTGAGAGACTTCACCCACTGTCTGTCCCTCTACCCTACGCCCCCGTCCAATGTAGTCAGGAAGTCAATCGATCGATATCGGATCGATAATCGATTGACAGCCTAATGTCGTCTAGTTGTCAGGACTCGATTCTACTGTCCATTTATGATTTCGTCGTTTAGTTTAGTAGTTAATCCTTACTGGCAGTGGACAGTTGATTGAGGCCAAATCACCCTTATCACTCTATGTTCCTCCTCCTTATCATCATCGTCATGATCCACCGAGGCACCTATCGGATTCCTTCTCCTCACAGAAAACCCTAAATCCTCACACACCTTGTTGTTTCCGTTGAGGAGACACAGGAGCATGTCATAATATTGTTATTAATGTTGCCCATTCTTTGTATTAATAAATGATAAAATGAACAGTTTGTTGTTGTTCAGCGGAATATTGATCGATGTCCAGATGGAGTATTGATTGATATACAAAAACCATTGTTGAGGATACTATAAAACTAGAAAACTAAAAAAAACAAAGAATAGGTTATTGATAATCCTTCTATTATATAAAGCGCTAACTTTGTGTGTCGGTTTGTGTATCTGTATGTGTGTGTGTGTGTGTGTGTGTGTGCGTGTGTATGTATGTATGTGTGTCCGTCCGCAAAATGAAGTGAGTGAGAAGGAAGCTCATGGGATAAACAAACCGCTAACAAATCGGGTAGCTTACAGGATTTGAGATATCAATGTTTTGTAGCAGGATAGTTGTGATAACACTCTTAGGGCTATATAAACACCTGCTTAGCACACTTCCGTTCATTCCACATGGTGCTGCAGTGGCAGCTGGAGGGCAGTGGAGAGAGGAAGGGAGGATGAGGAAGGGAAGCGAAAAATCTACCGTCATATCATGATTGTGTCCCTTCTACTGTATGAAACACCATTGTGTTGCATACGCGTCACTTCCAGAGGTGTTGGTGTCACAGGAGGAAGGGACCATAGCGGAGGATAGAAAGCTTGCGCAGGAAAGGAAGGTCCCGGCGGTTGACGGGGGACTAATCTGGTAAAAAAAAACAAAGAATTAGAAAATGTAAAAGTAAGTGGAATGAACAGGAAAGTGGGAAAATTCAGTTTTGCGGGATTTTTGATAAAAAAAGGACAAAATAGTGGGGAAATGAGCGGTGAAAAATAAGGATGGGAAGATTGATGGATATAAAATTGAGGTAGCAAAAAGCGATGTGAACAAATGATGGGAAATAGGCTAAAGGCAGTGAACACGAGTTCTGGAGTGTGGAGCGGTTCTGATGACGTCATTAGACGTCATTCGTGGACCAGACGCCGTGCTGGTGGGCGTGGTTGAGACAACTCCCAACGCCGCCACCAATCACGCTTACTGACGTCACTGAGATCGCTCCGCCCTTTCAGCCATCATGTCACTGCCTTCGAAAGGATAGTGAACAGGGGTTTGACCCAGTGCCTTCTGGCATGCGCCACGCGTCTTACTTCCATTTAGAATCGTAGTGGCTTTTTTAGGCGTTTTGGCCCACACAGTGATTTGGGAGCTTAGCCGATGCTCATGTTAGTAATTTTTAACTTATCAAACATGTTTGCTAACAGATACCGCTGGTGTGGAAAATGGATTGCCCAACCGAGATTCGACACGGGAATTCACCCCTGGGCCGCATGCGTGATGCGCAGCGTCAATTGCCAGACCACTATCTCCCAAAAATATAATCAATGGTCATAAAGTGATTAGATGATTGGAGAGGGAGAATATAAGAAGATGGATGGAATCAGGATGAGAGGAAAATTAGATGATTCAAGGCCTAAGTAAAATTTGTGGCTCATTCCGGAAAGGGAGAGCTAAGTTGTGCAGTTGCACATGGTCAAATACGGACCACATACCAAGAAGGATTAGAAGGTGCACGGACTCAAATAGATGCCAAGAAACGGGAAATTTCTGATATAATAGCTTACAGAGCAACATCCTTGAAGGCATGCCCCTCATTGGTGTGGCTCTTGCACACGAATGAAATGTATTGGTGCGAAATGGGCCGGCAGTGAAGAAAAAAGGAAAAGAATCCGTCGAAAACGCTTAGGTTAAGGGCTCACTCACCTTCCTAATCGGCTGTGCTAAGGGAATGAGAGACTAAGCGCGGAGAGGAGAGTATGAGGCGAGAGAGCGCTACAGATGAGAGAGCGCCAGACAACAGCCTGATAAGAGAAAAAATCTGCAGCTTCAGCAGCTTACTTTGCAAGGCCCAAGCGCTCTTGTCGGTTGGTTTCCGTGCACGGAACGCCACATTTGTGATTGTCCTCTAGGGGTCTATACTACAGACCGAAGAGAAGCGTTTGCCTTTGATAATCATAAGTATTAAGGTGTTGATTGATCCCTTTTCTGGGTTGCGCCATGAATTATGCTCAAATTCTGGATCGTGGTGGCATTTTGAATGCGATTTGGCCTATGCAATGACTTGCGGGGCTGGCCAATGTCCGAATCAGCGTTTTTCATCTCCAGACAAATCTGGTACCAAGTCACCGAACTCGGAAAAGTGGAAGGCTTGGTTGGCCTGGAAAATTCAAAATCCAAATTGGATCCCCGTAGCGCCCGTGAGTGCCAAGGATAGCCTTTTGCCACTGCGCCACTTCCGTTCTGGAATGAGAGGTTATGAAAATTGGATAAAAAGTGAAGCGTAGAGGGTTCGGCGCTCACTGGTCCTTTTTCAGAATGCGTCACGCATTCCGTTTCCACTTGGTGATATTTTGCAGAGGATCGCAATAGGATTTGGTCCACAAATTGAGATTTGAAAGCCTACCCTCAATCGGTTTCCATTAATCCGAATGACCCAGGTGCCACATAACATAATAGGTGCAACAGGGAAGGAAGATAGAAAAAAATGACAGGTCATCCTAACTTTTTCTGCTTCAGTGTTGGATTATATGTAGGCGGGGACAGCTGGATGTTTGCACTGAACCGGAATCGCTTACCATTAGTTTCGAGAAGGAACCAATGCTTTACTAGGCAATACGCCAAAATGGTGACTACACCAGCGTAAGACTGATTGGCCCATTGGTGGAGCGGCTCGATGCACTTGCAGAAGAAGAGGGAAATAGTGAAAATTACGTATGACAAGAACAGCGGGCTCCACCACTGCGCAAGACTACTGCGCTGAGAGTTCGGTCAACTATGAACACTGGGTACGCTAGAGCAGAGCCCAGCGAAGTGCGCAAGTGGAAGTCCCATCGCTCATGTTAATCAAATCGACTGCTCTCCAAAATCCGGGTGAAAACAACGCTTACAAAAGAGAAGGAATGTGCTGCAGAGTAGGTGCGATTTTGCGTCTAGGTTACCGTAGCCCATGATCTGAAGACAATCTATCTTGTGGGTAGGAGAAGGTTCTCCACGAGTACTACAGAGGTGCCGTTGCCGCAGCTCACCTTTGCGCAACAAAGGCACTGGCGCCTTACAAAGTTAGCAAGCTGGGCAGATGTGAGCAAATGGACGAGAACTCCCGTGCTCACCTCGCGACACGCTACATGGACTTCTATGAACGGCTCATTCGAATATGCCGGGTTGGTGGAGCTATGGAATACTGTAGAAAACTGC
>MU869114.1:12658-23588 GCA_036418205.1 Ostertagia ostertagi
CCTTATCAATCGTTATCAGTTTCTGGCACCCACCAACAATGTCCCCGTCCCACCCCACATAACACTTGTAAGTATGGTTGCTCTGGTGTCAACGTGAGCCAGGCAACGGAACCGACGACTTTTGCGTTCTGACGCGCCTTATCAGCCCTTATCAATCGTTATCAGTTTCTGGCACCCACCAACAATGTCCCCGTCCCACCCCACATAACACTTGTAAGTATGGTTGCTCTGGTGTCAACGCGAGCCAGGCAACGGAACCGACGACTTTTGCGTTCTGACGCGCCTTATCAGCCCTTATCAATCGTTATCAGTTTCTGGCACCCACCAACAATGTCCCCGTCCCACCCCACATAACACTTGTAAGTATGGTTGCTCTGGTGTCAACGCGAGCCAGGCAACGGAATCGACGACTTTTGCGTTCTGACGCGCCTTATCAGCCCTTATCAATCGTTATCAGTTTCTGGCACCCACCAACAATGTCCCCGTCCCACCCCACATAACACTTGTAAGTATGGTTGCTCTGGTGTCAACGCGAGCCAGGTAACGGAATCGACGACTTTTGCGTTCTGCGCATCTTATCAGCCCTTATCAGTTGCTATCGCTTCCAATCATGTACCACCAATGTCCCGCCCCACATAACACTTGTAAGTATAGACGCTCTAGTACCAATATGAACGACAAAACGAAATTGGCGATGCTCGCTTTCTAGCCCCTCTTATCAGCTATTATCAGTCGTTATCAGTTCCTATCACGTACCACTTGTGTCCCCATCCCACCCCCTATAACATATGTAAGAACCACTGCGCTATCGTTACTGTGACTCGAGCTATGAATTTCCGGTCAAACATACACACACACACCAACAGACACACGCTAGCCGCTTATATATAGTAGGATGATCTCCATAGATCTCTTTCACTGAATCTTAAGATTAGACTTCCATTGTCAAGGCTGACCTGGAAGCAGAAACATAAAGAATAGGAATATTCCCACTTTTTACACATTGATATCGAGAGCAGCAGCATTTACTGAACCCCTTAAATATGGGGATTCTTGAATAGTGCTAAAGTGTTATCCATAAAGATAAGCATGAGAAACCTATGATTGAGCACGTTGAATTCATTCATCCTAATAACGGGGAAAGCTTCTCAACCGCAGCGGTAACCGCAGGGTGAATATCGGTCGAGGAAGTCCTCGACAGAGGGCGATCGTATTTGTCACGGTGGGTAATAGGGGGTCGTAATCGTAGGGTTCCTATACCGAGAAAAAATGAGCCTATAACAATTGCCCCTTTTTTATCGCTCACGTTGGAGAGTTTATTCTAGAGAACCTTCGGGAATTGCCCACGAATCAGCTTGCATTTGTGAAGAAAGAACACATTGCCTTTTGAGTGACCGAAAATCGTCCTCGATAGAACTTCGACGCTAATATCTCCGTAACTATGAAATTTGAATTAAGCTAAATAGACAGTTTGGAAGCGCAAGTTTTCCTCTGCCTGAATGTGTCCTTTTATTCACTCTCTCAAAGAATCGGAAAGATATATGATTTTTAATAATCAAACTCCCCACAAAGATTTCGCCTTCTCGGACGCGCTTGAGGTCGCCGCACCGTGTTTAGAGGCACTGCCTCCCCGAGCAGAGGGCTTCCAGAGCATTTAGTATTGTTTGGTAACGGGAAGCCTAGAATCTACCACAACCTCTCAAAAATTCATAAAAATGGAAAATGGTAGCTTTTCAAAGAGGGGCTAGATTTCCAAGGTTGACGCGGGGCTACAGATTTGATTATTTGAGCCAGGGATAAACTTCGCTGCAATTAGATACATCAAAGTAAACATAATGGAACTCATTCATTCACATCAAATCAAAGTTAGGGGGATCATATCAAGACGCCGATCTTACGAGGAGGGTCGTGCTGCTGCGACCATGTCCTTGACACGATTTTCAACAGCAGCCGCTAATTTATCTGAATTCAACACCAATCCTGATGTTCACAGAGTTATGATAGGTGCCACGTAGGCTCCGCACACTATCACGCGCACCACACGGCTCGCTTCAGTGAGACTGGGGAACCTGTGGATTATGCACGTATGTATACTGCTAAAGTATCCAATAGTAGGGTTTCGTGGAGTGTTCTAGCTGATATTCTACAGGTTACGCAGTGGCACTGAGGGTGGGGCCTTGAGTATGATTGGCACGATAGCGTGCAAAGTTAAATTGGTATCATATGATGTGAGTAATTTCGTGAAGTTACGTTTTCATACCTGTTTAGTAGCGTCTTTCCTGGTACTAGTAGAGACTCCGGATCTCTGGAATGAATTGGAAGTCGAGGAATTGCCAAAACTCCAAATGTTTTGTGGTGCAAGCTGTTGAACTCATTCTATAAACAAGGAAGAAAGTTGAAGTAAGCCAGTGACTATGTGCCACTAGCGCACCATCCTATTTAAAATATAAAACGTTTATCTGTCACACAAGTCGGTAGATCTGAAAAACCACCTGGAAAAACAGATAATGCTTGAAATGGGTGGGGATGTACGACACACTTATCAGCTGGGTCTCCACGTACATACAAATATCTTGTTCACGAGAAACTCTGAGCTTTTGTTAGTTTCTAGCAACAGAAGCCATCGCTGTGGCCGTTTCGTTCTCTAGATTGGTGGTAATTCCTTGAAAATATAAGTTTAATAAGGTATGCAAACCAGAACAGAGAAGGAGTGGACATACACAAGCGGAGGAGTAGTGCTCAAACCTGCTGGTGAGCGGGCGAAGCTTCAACGAAACCCTTTAGCTCAGTTCGAAGACGAGACAGAGATCGGCAAAAGTGGCTAGAGATTGGCAATGGAAGGGAGGTGAAGCATCAACGGTTTACAAAGTGAACACTGAAATGAGGCGGAGCTAAAACTCTAATCTCATAATTTGCTTCATAGATTGCGCGAAGATCAAGGAAAAACTGATGAGGAGGAGTGAAAAAAGAATGGTCATTTACTAATACTATAATATACAAATACTAAACTAGAGCTAATGGTGAGACCTAGATTTTTGGTTGCCAAATTCAGATGCCAAGAACCCGCGTTGTGCGCGGGATAGCGTAATGTTGTGCCAAACTGGTTTCTGAATACGGAGCTGCTGTATGATAGAGCGTTTATTCATTCAGCACATTGTAACAAATAACAAAACATTTTGTACATTGGTGAACGAGGCGAGATTGTTTGAAGTTGCATGTCTACGAAAGAAATGAAGAGCTTCGTTTTTTTGTAGAGGACTATGCAATAAAGTGTGCGAGAAAACAACAAGGAACGGGCGGAGCGATTTTTGACGCCCTTTTGAGGAACCTAATGAACCGCTGGGCGAGAGGTGATACAGGTGACATTTCTACATCCTTTTGTTCTTTTTCTGAGCTTTTCGACTCACCTGAACGTGAACGAAAACTTCACGCCATTTTCCGACCAGCGTTCGGTATTTTCTCGTGGACACAGATTCTAAGCAATGGCATCGCGGCCTGAAACGTATAGTACAAGTAATGAGGGGCATCGTCTAGCACAATTATAAGAACAAACATGGATACGACGGCGATTTGTCGTTTAGGTTCAACGTTGGTGTCCGATGTCCTTATGTGGCAGGACAGACTCAGTTTTGTATGCCATTCTTGTATCTCTGGGCTAATCTACGACATGTTCCTAGCCCGCAACAAGAGCAGAAACTGAATAGCTTATGAAGTACTGAACACTACGAATGCCCAGAGGACAAAACTGAGAGCAAGTTCTCTTCTTCAAACCTTCTAGCTTTCCCCCGTCGCTCTCATTCTCCGAATAGATGTCAATCGTTTTAGTGCAATCTAGACGCCAGCCAATCATTCGACCCTGATCTCTTGAAAGAAGGCTTGATGATGATGTCGGAGGTCGCAGAAAGGGAGCTCACCTAGTGGAAAGGCAGACTTTCGACCTAAGTATACGGATCGACATGCAATCCGCAGCGAATGATATGCTCGACGATGAAGTATGGCCGTCTGGGCAGGGTCCACCCTGTTGGTACTTTTTGAAAAAATTTTTTGCCCCAACTTACTTGGCACCGAGCTGCCTGTCTTACAATTTGAAAATTCTGGCTAGAATAAAGTACTGAAACGTATATGAATCGCGTTTCGAAAGTGCTGAATCGCGCTCATTGGGCGTCCTGAAGCCCGTTTGCTGACCGTGAACAGGCGACGTACGAGGATACTGAAATTTAGACGAACATTTCCTTGTTGAATTTTAGGTACTTCGGGAGGTCGAGGTGGATTTGGATCAGCGAAGACGTTGACTTTTCTGACCGGTACTGATTACCTAATCTCCAACATACAAAATACGAGGTTATTTAGGAAGAAAAAAATTACAATGCAGTTTCTACCTTCCTCTTTCGAGCGTCACAACTTCTTCAAATTCAAGTTTCTGCGCAAAAGGTCTTCTGATTAGAAAAAATCGGAATAATCCTCTCTCTAAATGATCCTCATCTATCCTCTCATTGCTCAAAAAAGTCAAGCTTTAAGCTTTCAAAGCTTTCAAAGTTATTGATTTGGAAAGCTGAACCCAGCATTACAAACTTCAAGATTCAAGCCTTCTAAAAGTGATGAAAATTATTCAAAGTTACCAGTTCAAAAATTTGTCTCGCTGGGACTTTCTCTGGGAAGAGTGTCTTCGAGCCATTCGCTCAAAATGGCAAGTTTTTCTCAGGTTTCAATGGCCGTAACTTCGTTTAGAATCAATTTTATGTTGGACGTCGGATGTGTTGGGAAACGAGGAGTATACGCTTCACTGACCTCACTTGCCATAATGTGCGTCACGCCTAGGCCGCGCTCCTAATCGCTGTTTCATTTGAAAGTCCACTTAGGAGTATGCGTGAGCTGATAAAAGCTAACATCAGTTCTTTCGCGCAAAACGTGATGGCTATTATCCATGTTGTGTAGGCCCTCAGTGTTCACTCAGTTTCAAATGTGAGTGTTGTGTCTAGACCATGTATGGGGCGCGCAACTCTCGATGAACGAACGCATGTTTTGCTAGCTCGAGGCGCAGTCGCCGCCTGCTCGCGCACTCAACCTCGGCTTATCTGCTAGCAGAGAGATCGTTACGTGGACGACGACGTCCACGATGAGACAACACTAATGCGCAAATGAGGGGCAAGAGAGAGGGTCCCCCCGAGTGAAGTTTGTCCATGCTATGTAGCTATCCAAGCATGGCTACACGGCGTATCTCCCATATACGACTCTCCTCACCCACATGGGTTTACTCTCTGTTCCACAACCATTGCTAGGCAGTATGGTCGCAAATGAAAAAAATAGCGTCGTTGAGCGTATAGCGACTGTTGTGGCAAGACGAACTGCGACCTATTCGAGAAGAAAATCGGCCATACATTTTTAGTGCTATAACTAGCTTAGAGGGAGCCTTGGGCGTAAAGAGGTATTTGAAGGACAGTATCAATACTGAACTGGGGAGGTGATAGTGAAAGAAAAAGAGAGCAAAAAGCAGTTACGTCCCGAACACCCTGAAGGCTCCCGTCTCTTTAAGCAGTAGTTTATGCTAGGATGGCAAGAGCGTGTTCGCACGAGTCTGTGTTCGTGGTTGCATCGAATGCTCCCTTCCGATCCTTCACTTATTCTGGGGTGCAATAGACTGCTACGTCGCAAACAACGTTGCGTGTAGCGGAGGCCGTCATGGTTGATCTTTGTAACAGCCACAGTGTGCGGGACGCTGTGTCAGTGTTTCACAAGCCGTAACGATTAGTGACTCTATCGCGCATTTTGGCGGTGAAGGTTTTCTTTTTTTTTTCTTTTTTTGGTTTGATGGTTCTTTTTTTTTCTCGCACGGACTTCTGCAGGTACGAAGTTATTACGCACGTCCACTCGTGGCGTGGAAGTTCCATACCCACAAAGGGGGTATGACCCGCAGAGGGGATATGGAACTATAATACTAAGCCACGAGTGAACGCGGTAGTTCTATTGGGTCGGCTACCAGGGCTTGCTTCTAAGAAAAGAGTAATTAAAAGAATCCGAAATGATTTTAGTATTTTTATATGCCTTCTAAAACCACTACACTCGGAGACTCGGTCACGGAAAAAGTGCATCTGAATTTGAGCATGCAAATAAAAAGAGTTAGTTGTTCATAGTGTCGCTAGTCAATTAGTAAGAAAACCTGGGAAGATTTATATGCAGCTCGTAAGATGAAGCGATGTGTACTGGCCCGAGAAGAACGACGACAGCTTTCGGAATGCTATTGCGAAGAATGCCCAGTGCACGTCGACTGGAATAGTAATCAGGAGTGTCGCAGTGACAGCTGTATTGAGAATATCTTCTGATTCGCTGTTTTCAGTAACTTGAATCATTCATGCCGATCTCTGCCCTGCCCGCGAGCGTGCAGTTTCGTGCATTTCGACTCGTATGGCTTCTTTGTGTTCTGATAACCATACTCGGAGCCACTTGCCTATACTTGGTTCGTTCGAGTCGCTGTTAGCTATTCGTTCTGCATTCCGCTGATCCTGCATTCTGCATGTCCAGCTGCTTTTGATTTTTCGATTGAGCGCACGCAGATCACGAGCGACTCCGTGATCTATACTTTTTGGGTCGCTGAAGCAGGTCAGCAAGTATCTTGTCGAATAATGCTCGTTTTTCTTATTCTTGATGTTTAATACACCATTTCAAAGTGTTTTCAAAGAGGCCAAGAGATCTTGCCCAGTGACTTCCACTGGCTCTCTACCCGGAAGAAGTTGTACATGTATGTGTTATGTTATATGTTGTTATACGCCTTCGCGCTGGTACCCGCCAAGACGGCTTTCAGGGCTCTTATCAAGGAATTGGACGATTTCAAGCGTGAAAGAGTCAATTCCGCAAGAAAATTCCATTCTTCGCCAAAATTAGGTATTGCTTCGCTGAAACGGTTCTGAAATTATTGGAGTCCGCTCTGCTAATGCTATCCATCCCAGCATTATCGATTGTCATGAGTCGGAGCGTCTAAGATCGGTTGTTAAAGGTGGGATCTCCGAGCTTGGGAAATGCAATATAAGAAAGTCGAAATGTGCCCCTACAGCAGTAAATATCCAATTAGGACGCACAAATATCTTGCCAGTATAGAATCACATTACTTCCAAAGTTTATTCCCTCTACCCCTACTTCCAGCATTGGATAGTTCGCAAAAGCGTTCACATCACGGTTTTCTCCCGAACTAGAGCTACCTCGGGATTCGAGTTTTGAAAGCAAGAGGAATGCTCGCTTCGATGAGCTAACGTCCATATGCTACCCCGAGACTGTCGCGCAACAGTTTTGTTGACACTGACTCTACTCTTATGCCTTCTACTGCCTCCTCCCAGGGAACTTAGGAGGTCCTCGTTCGGTGTTTTATTAATAGATGTCGTACTTCCTATTCGTGTTCTACTATCTCTAATTTTTTTTATTGAAATCTCAGATCCTTTCCTAAGATGCCCTTTACTTGATCTACTTTCTATATATCATGAGTATGACTTGTATTAACTCTTCTCGGAAACGCGGTTCAAGGAGCATCATCTTGTGGCATCCATGCTGAGCAACTTGATTCAGAACTATAGAGAATATTCGTTGTGACCGGAGCGGCAGAGCTGGAAGTGGGTTGGCTCATGTCCTATGAAACTTGAATTTTACAATTGGCTTATCAATTCTTTAGCAAAGATACAAATCACTGCTACCAGAATTAGCATTTGCTGGTCGATTATTGCGTTTAATTTTTGTGTCTACAGATCCCTTCTACATCATATGCTATCTCACTAATGCCCTACTAGCCAACTCTATCATTAGTGATCTCGCGGCTATCGCTGTCCCTATTAGGCAGTATATTCACCAAATCGACCAGGGAATTAGACTTCCTAGACCTTTTGCAATGACTCCGAGCTTATAAACAATGTTTCTGTTAAGTCACCAATCGGTGATAGCGATCACTTCCCCGCGTTCCTTTTGACATTATCAAGCACTAGAATAAGGTGCGTTCCGAATTTCCAAAAAAATCTCTTTCCGCATTTTTGCACTCGATCCTTCGAGTCAGGTTTCCTCAGTGCACATTTCGTGATGTTTCTGCCACATTCTTGAACATACAATAGAATTCATCATCCTCACTTGATCCCTAAACATATGTTCTTTCTGCCCTAAAGATACATTACACTTACTTCGAAACTCGAATCAACCAAAAATCTTACTGCAACATTTAAGACTGCGGACCCAAAAATTCACAAGCGCCTTCTCGTCCAGCACCTTATATCCTGAACACAACACCATAAACCACACACAAGCCCATCTAGTATATTATATAAGAAACTCTCATACAGTTATTAAAGTGCAATCGTTCAACATCCTCATGAGAATCCAAATTCTCGTGAAAAAAGGGCCAGATTTCTAATGATAATTTGAGATCAATACCTTTTATTGATCTCTGAAATCTTATTATTCAAGATTGCAACTTTTTTCAACTAAAAAAAACTTGAATGCTAATGCTTTTAGCAAGATCTTGTTCTCGGACAGATTTCGAAGCATTTGATCGTGCTTTGTAAAAGTTTGGAATTGCAGCATTGATCATGATGATACAATCGCAGGTCCCTGGACATCAACATCTATCATGCACTCGCAAGCGCCCCGGCTTTGGAAGCACTTGTATATTACACCTATTCCAAAATGCGCCAAAATGCGTCTCTTTCGAATATCTCCAACTTATATAACGTCCTTTCTCTCCATGCTCTTTGAAAAAATTGTTGAAAGAACCCATATTCTCCATCACCTCGAGCAGAACAACATTATTCCAGCAACCCGACCGGATTTTCCGAAAGGACAGTCCGTGGTTACGAATTTGCGAGAATCGCTGAATGATTGGACTTCAGCCTTGGATGATCCTGATGATATATAATGCGCTATGCCTGCATGTGTGTTTGTCACGTTGTCTGTCTGTCACGAAAATCCCTAGCTTCTTGGGATCCGCTGGAGAGACCGGGTCAAGTGTGGGATGGGTGGGCAAGGTCTCAGAAGTACAAAACACACATCAGCTAAGCGGAGCCCCGCCCACAGTGGGCGTGGCGTGCGTCGAAATGAACTGTACTGAAGACCAAGATTTCAGATTTCAGTGACAAAACAACCTCGAAACTGGGCCAAAAAGTGGGTAAGGTGTGCATTGGTAAGTCACATCGAATTAGGGAGACCCACCCCGGTGGGCGGGGCGTTCTCCAAAAAAGCAGTGCTTTATGAAAAAATTTTAACTCGGTTGGGAGAAAGCCTACAGAGCAGAAAACAAATTGGTGTAGGGAAGCAATGGGTGTTTCTAGCATACATGCGTGAATTTAGCGTGTCGTGAACTAGACGGCGTTTTCTACAAGTCCTCATAATTCGGTTCCAAGGGTCTTAGAGAGCCGGAAAAAGTAGGATAGAGCTCGGAGAAGGAGTGGAGGATTAAATGTCAATGATGGGCGGGGCATGTCCGAAAGTGGGCGGAGTTTGCGACGAAAATCCATAACACGGTTCCAAGAAGTCCTGGAGACCGGGAAAGAAGTTGATTGAGGTTGTTAACGGAAGGGAGTTCAACTGCAATGGGTGGGTGCGATGTGCATCAAAGAGGGCGGAGTTTGCGACGAAAACTCAAAACTCGGTTCCAAGAAGTCCTGGAGGCCGGGAAAAGTTGGATAGAGGTGGGTGAAGGAGTGGAGGCCAACTGCTGTTGGTGGGCGGGCATGACCAAAGTGGGCGGAGTTTGCGACGAAAATTCATAACTCGGTTCCAAGAAGTCCTGGAGACCGGGAAAAAGTGGATTGTGTTGTCAACAGTGAGGAGGTCAACTACCATCGGTGACTGGGGTCCGGTGGGGTTTGTCATGATATTATAGGTAAGTTCAAAGAGAGCCCAGAGGCTGGGAAAAGTGGATAAAGGTTGGCGAAGGAATGGGGTCAAATGCTATTGATGGGCGCCACCGAGAATTGCGGAGTTTCCCACGGTGAACTGTAAAATTATCAATGGCCCTGTTCCGTACCAATGCAGTCCCGTGGTAAAAATATGTAGATGTAAACAATCTTGATTTTACAAGAGCTATCAATGAAGTGAGTCACAAGGAATTGTTAAACAAATCGAGTAAACTGGGATTCCATTGGAAAGTATACAAATGGCTGAAGGATTTCTTACTGGCAGAACATCCCAAGTCCTTACTAATTCGTCCTATTTTGACATTTTTCCTGCTTTGAGTGGAGTCCCGCAAAGGGGGTGTGCTGTCACCAATACACTCAAAGATTTTTTCGGCAGAGCTGGGTCCTATACTTGGGATGGTAAGAAAGTCCTGAGCCGATTTTTCGAAAGCTCCAGAACTTTCGCTTATTGATCGATACCTAGAATCTGCTACGTGATAGATTATCGCTGTCGATCATACTTCTCCGCAGTAGGTATATATAGCCGGGTTGCCTTCTTTAACTTTAATCATGATGTCGATTCCACAAGAGCACTTTCGAGCGATCATCTTCAATGAATGGCGCTGCGGCACAGGAGCAGTGGAAACCGTCAACATTATCAGCATCGCATTGGGAAGGGACACCACTTCCATCATCAGTGCCAAGCTCTGGTTCGCAGGCTTCGAAGGAGGAGACACGGCTTCCGAAGACAAGACAAGGTTGGGAAGCCCCCAAACAGTGGAAGACTCCACCGTTCTCGGCGCTGTCGAAGAGGATCCGGAGGTTAGCACCCGCAGCCTTGTGATAAGACTCGGGTGCACCCATCCCACAGTCCTCGGTCCCCTCCACGCCCTCGCCACAGGAAAGTGCTGACTCGATGGATCCCTCATGTCTTGACCGATAGCACGCGGTTCAGGCGGGTACCCATTTGTCAGTTTCTCCTTCTTTGTCCGCACCGAAAGGAGTTTTTGGAAGGCATGATTACGGGAGGTGAGAGTTGGGTCCTCTACGATTCTAACAAGAACAGT
>MU869115.1:0-18412 GCA_036418205.1 Ostertagia ostertagi
GGGTTCTGTGACCGCCATTTTCCAGGTTACTGGTCACAAGATGTTTGGCCATCTAACTCGCCCGATTTGAACCAATGGATTTTGCGGTGTGGGGCTTCTTGCAGCAGAAGATGCCTTCTGAGCAACATCGAAGTTTGGACTCCCTGAAGGCTTCCTTGGAGGAGGCGTGGAAGGAACTCGACGTCAGCTTCTTGCGGCCCACGGTGATGTCAGTTGAGAAGAGACTTGAAGCCAGGGTGAATATCGGTCGAGGAAATCCTCGACAGGGGGTCGTACCTGTTGGGCTGGGTCATGGGGGGTCGTACTCTTGGGGGTCAGTAACATCAGTGGCATCGTGGTGCAGATAGGAGGGAGAGGGTGTAGCGCAGCAGAAAACGAAATATGAGAAAAAAAACATGATATAAAATATTCTTTGCAGGTTCAGTCGCTCCATTCCTCTACCTTCATGAGAAGGAAGTATTTGAAAGTAGTACAAAGAATGAAAGTGCATCTCCGCAAGGAACGGCCACATGTGCACACGTGCTGCGAAGGCATCCCGCTCCCTCGCCTTTAATACGCTGTTGTTAGGGACGCTGTCGCAAAACGGCAATAGTTCTGGAAAGCCTGGGCAAATGAAGCTGTTCCTTAGGTTATAGGAGTTACGAAATGTGTTTACTACAATGCAGTTTCTGTCAACAGGTCATCATCATATGAACACCTTTCAATAGATTCTACAACTTGAGTGGAGGTCGGATGCATGGCCTATACTGAGACGAAATCGGACGATGACGATTGCCCCTTTTCTTGTCGCTTATGTTGGGAGAATTTATTCTAGACACATTTCGAGCGTTGCCAACGAATTACACTTGCAATGGTGAAGAAGGGAGCGGCTTTTTAGGTGGCCGAGATCCGTCCTCGATAGATCCTCGACGCAAATATCTCCTCAACTAGGAAATGTAGAAGAAAGCTAAACAGACTGTTAGAAAGCGCAAACCTTCCGCTTTCCAAAACTGTCTTCGTTTTTCAAGATCTTGCAAAATTAGAGAGATATTGCCTTTTAAGTGGCAAAAACTCGCATGAAAAATTCAGCATCCTCGACGCTCCCTCGACAAAATTTGAGAGACCCTATCTCTTCGAGTGTAAAGATTTTAGATCAATTTCAATATTGCCCGGTAGTAGCTCTATCTAACCCTACCACATACTGCTCCAAAGGTTATGAAATGGGGGAATGGAACCTTTTCATCGAGAGTGTAGATTTCGACGGTTTCGAGCGGGGTTTCGGCAAATCTGACCCACGGATAAACCGCGCTGCAACTGAATGCTTTGCTGTACATTGATGGAACTCGCTTATTCACATCAAATCAAAGTTAGAGGGGTCGTATCAAGACCCGATAGGGGGGTCGTACTGATGTGACCACGTCCTCGACACGATTTTCACCCTGCTTGAAGCTTGTATTGTACTCCCGGACGATCCTCTGCATGGAACTACGACAGGCTTGTTAGGCCCAAGCAAGACTATCTGGATCAGAACCCCAGACAAGAAATTTTCATTTGGTCCAAGCGACTATTTGTCACGGAGGGAATCGACTGATCACTTTCTGGAAATTTTCTTGATTCAAAAACACCAGAGAGACATTAAGGCTAACGCATCAGGTGTACGTTCTGACACAGTTATGGTTGTGTGATGTTTCACGGACGCCACTTTTGGTGAAGTAGAAAACGCGCCGGAATGGAGTCATAACTAAGCTCAAGGATTATCTTCCGACACTACAGAGGAGGTGAAAGCAAAGAGCTTTCTGAAACGCAACGCGTTAAGAATTTCACCCCTCGATCCCTTGAAAATTCGTTATCGCCACGTATCTAGTGCGTGTGCTGTACAAAGTCGAAATGACCCCATTTATCACACACTCGTAGTGCTGGTGCAACCCACGAGTGCAAGTGTGCTGTTGCCCACCATCTTGTGTTTTCTGGGGATGAACTCGATTTCCAGATCTCTACAAGTTCAGTCACTCAGCGCTCCGAAATGAAGTAGAGGTTCTGGAATCTGGTAAAGGTATTCAGTCAAGCTTACAAGGTGTAGTGGATGGAATCGAGTACGTAGCGCTTTGTGGGGCAAGTTGGGACCCATTTTTCTGTAGAACGACCAGGTTACATATGTTTGGGTATCACGTACTAACAACTACTTTTCGGGATTAGGCTCGATTGCATAGCGCAATCCATGATCAAATTCTTTTGTACTTTGAAAGCAATTTCTCTCCACTCATTGCTCGGTGCTGAATCTGTGCCAAGCCTTCCTGTTCATTGCTTGTCTTCATGCCGGTATCCGACAAGTCGGTTCCACGAGGGAAGTTGGCATACCCGTGTGCCGAAGTGCCGACTCTGTCCAATGACTCCTTATTGGATGAGGCACCATGGCCAACTGGTGTGGTTACTGGCTTAATGGTTTCGTCATCTCGAAGGCCGCCAGTTCAGTTACTGAAGCGTGTGTGGCTCAATCCTTATAGATGGAGTCTATTCTTTCCCCACCAACGTAATATACTGTGAATTCAGCGGACTGCCATTGCTGGCTCGGCTCAACTTTCTTGATTTTGGATGATTTCTTGTGTAGCTCTATTCGTGCCCCAAGTTCTCTCTATTGGCGCACTCATTTGAGTGTATAAATAAATAATAAATAAATAAATAAATAAATAAATTTCTCACAAATTCCGATGAGCTCAGTTCGCTGATATATTAAGCTCTAAAAAATACTCTACACTTACCAACACACGGCTAAAAACGGAAAAATGTTAAATCGCGTGTTTTTGCGTGAATTTTGAAAGTTTACGGCGAGTACTGTATGCGGTGGGTGGCTCGAATTAAGGCGTTATGAAACCATCACCCAATATGCTCAGGCGGTCCCCGTTCAGAGAAGGAATGGCTATGTAGAAACGGCGAGACTGTTAAATGAGAGCTCGAGGAGATAAGTTTTCCATGAAAATTTAACTGGGCTTACCTGCTCAAGACCATACTCGTAGTTTTGCAAACAGTTACACTCGCAACAAAGAAACGAGTCCACTGATGTGAAGGTCTCTCGAGGAAGTCATGACGGGGCAACCGTTTGCGACGGCTTTTGTTGTTGCAGACCGTCGAATTTTTCAAGAATAAGGAGCATTTTTAACAGTATTGTATCTGATCGAGTGATGATCGCAGCGGATTTTAAGCTCCAAGTTTCTATTCATCTTCGAATCAAATCTCCAATATCTTCCAATCTTTTCAGCTTTCGTTTTCGTATAGGGTTCTGGTGGTCATTGTCGGCGTCCCGTCACCAAATATTAGGTCTCCCGATCCGCATCTGATGGTAATGGTCTATGCACACTCCATTAGCCAGGCAGTTTCGAATCATCATTAATTAAAAGGGAAGCAGGAAGGCTGAACTATTCGATTAGCTACCACCGCAAATTTGGAATTCTACGCATTCAAGCAAAAGGTAAAATAATTATTCTTCAGAGTATCGTCGATTACTTATCACGACCGCCATCGAGATGCGAAATCCCGACCTAGTTGACTACTGTATTTGCTGGCCCTCTTTTGGAAGGGGCTGGCCTTCAGAGTTGGAAGTACCACCTTCAAAAACTCCCACCACTTTGGGACAGTTAACTAGGGACGTACGTAGGAACGATCCCGAAGTGTAGGCACATGTCCCTGGGTCGGGAACCCAACTCTGTTGATTTGTCCCCGACCGGGTACTGCTGCATATGGCCTCTGGCCGACATGCAGCAAGAGATCGATTTAAGGTTGCGCCTCAGGTCAAGTTGATACCTGAGAGAAATCTTCCCGACTTCAGAGACAGTGTGGAAAACACTGTTTCTAAAAGGTCGCATAGGACTCCTGAAAAGCGGTGGGTCCGAGGCGGCAATCCTTCCAAATGTTCTCTTGCTGCATGCCTGCTAGAGGCCATACGCTGTAGCACATCGCCTGGACGGAATCCCCGCAATTGAGGCTTTGTCTCCGGCCAGGAGGGACTAATGCCCATCGGAATTGGAAGAGTAATTCAAAACTTGGGGTACTATGGCGTGAGTTTCACAAAGGATGTTCCTGAGATTTTCCATGAATTTATAGTGAACGATATCTGGTTAAATTAACAAAATTCTCCTTCAGTGAGAACAATGGGAGTTTTTCTTCCGCCTAAAACATAATATTGTTTGAGAAGTACTGTACTTGCCTTTGTTTTCTCTACGCAAATAACACGGAAGTCACAACAAGAAGAAGAAAAACAACGACCATGTGCGCTCCCATTTGGGTGGTCGTAAAACATTTTCAGATACCGCTGCCTACTGTGGTTGTTTTCCTGGTCCACCACAATGCCATCGCCACTTTTCAATATCTGTCAGCACCATGTCGACAATTTTGTTTGCGATTCAGATCGCAATTTTCAGCTGCGCGGAATAGTAATCACTCGTCCATGACGTCACTACAACTATAGGAGTTTCTCCGAAAACTCATCGGTTGCCGTTTCTAGCACTTATTCCTGTCTTAACCCTCTGTGAAAAGGGACCGAAAGGCAAAGAAGCAGCTTGCCGTAGAATTGAATTTGAGCATCACATCGTTAGGTCGACTCTTCTTCGCCCGTGGCGATGATTCATAGGAGGCATTTGTTCTGCTGGGATCGGCCGCAGTGCTCCCGTTTGTTTAGTTGACATTTCGCCTTTTCACTGGTTGGCATCTTGCCGTCCTCGTTATCGTTTTATCATTCCTAACAGCTGGCAACTCTCGTCTTTACGATGCACATCATCGTTTTTGTGAAACAACAGACGTGACTATCGCATAGTTATGTGCGGTCCAATGTGTAGACATTCGAAACAAGGAAACTCTGATTGAAGCGCTTTCTTGGAGCTACTTGAGCAGAGGATTCTGTCAAACGGCTGCGCTCAGAACAGAATCACCGCGATCCATTCCGATGTCGCTGAGCGAGGCCGCGTACTTCCTACTTGTAATCAACGCAGTAGCCACAACCAGGGTGAGGTAATTTTGGCGCAACGACCTTCCCCAAAGCTTACAAAACCCTCATCTAAAGTCTGAGTGGTTCTCCTAATCTCCACGTCATAGGTACCCCTTCTTTCAGCTCGTCTGGAGCTACACATAACTTTCTTCATAAGAATCTGACACGGCATTCCAAACAATCTCCTCACACTCACTGAGTACTAGACCTCCTCCGGGTAATACACCGCCAGTATTCCTTCCAAGAACGACACCACCTCCTTCAACTGAAGGTCAAATGGAATCCTCTATTGAGGACGAGACGTTTGCTTCCCTGGCCCCAACAATAAAAATTATGACCCCTAAGACTCATGATTCATCATTTTCAGTCATGTTTGCAGTGAAACATTTCCTGATAAAAGGAAACTGAGATTTTTTTAGAGAATTTATGGAATGACGTAACTGCGCTTCACTGCGTATCTGGCATTTATTGCCTTGAATGGGGCTCTTCAACGTTCGATCGGATGGCGCAAAAAACCAAGTGTTCGATTGCGAATAAGTAATAGGTCTGAATGTCGCGGGCGGGTTCCGACTAAAAAACTGTGATCGAGGATTTTCGAACCAAGCAATACAAAAATCAAGGCTCAAAATCAAGGCGCAGACTCTTACATTTTCATAACCGTTTAAGGATGTCAATTCAATTAAGCATCATGATGGCTCCGCTTTTTAGTGAGTTAGCACCATTCTCAGCCTAAAATTTTGACATAACAGCGCAGAAAAGCTTGGAGTGCTTCGGTGTTTCTCCTAAATGAACGCTGCCACTCAAATGTACAAAAAAGATCTGAGCCTGTGAGATCGCTCCCCTTATTTTCTTTTTTGAATCTTGAGGTACTGTAGAGCACTGGAGTTGGAGTGGTGGTAGCTGATCATACTTGAAGACACACGGCACGATTACGTCAAAGGAGCAAAGCAACAGCCCATGGGAGTAGGGCGGCCCGCATGCACATAGGATGTATCGAGTTCACCCCACGAAGTTTCCAGGCAAAGCCACTATGGCACACGAGGGCCCACTGTGCACCTGGCTTCCTGCCAAGGAGTTGATGTCAGGGTTCAAAACCGTTGTCGCTTGTATTCATGCTCTCTCACCTCCGATATTTCACTTTCTCCTCGACGCGTAGTATCTCATTCTCTGTCTTGGAATTTCCCTTACCAGGAAGGTCTTTCAGGGCGTGCCAAGCTTTTTGAAAACGGTCTTTTGCATGATATAGGGGCACATGCGGGAACCACAGAACCATGGTTCAATTTTTCCTGAACGGCCCTCTGAATACCAGAAAAGGGGGTCCCTAGTTCGATTCCTCGTGGTGACAAATTTTTGCATTTCGAGTTGACGTTCCAAAATTCGCGCAAAATGGAGTTAGCATGAATAATTAGTACCATATTCATGATTAGGACCGTCAGTAACCCTTACAAAAACTTTGACTTAAAAATTGGTGTAAGAGGTGTGACACCAAAGCAGCCCCACTGTGGTGTCACACCTTTTTCACCAGTTTTTTAATCAAAGTCTATTTGTAAGGGTTACTGACGGTCCTAATCATGAATATGGTACTAATTATTCATGCTAACTCCATTTTGCGCGAATTTTGGAACGTCAACTCGAAATGCAAAAATTTGTCACCACGAGGAATCGAACTAGGGACCAGGGTCTGTCCTATCGTTGTTACTTTTCGAAAAATTTTTACGACCCCCCTCCCCCAACGTGGATTTGATACGACCCCCTTTTCCCTACCTCCACCATCTCCATCTTCCATCAAAACCCCGCCCACTTTTTCCTCCAAAAATGCCGTCGAGCGGGGGGGGGTATATCCACCATTTCAACCCATTTTTTCCACCCAACCTACTACCCACGAAATCTTAGTTTCACCTCAATCCCACACGTGATTTCGAGCGACTAAAGTGGGTACGACCCCCCTCCTACAAACTCAACCAGGTACGACCCCCCCCGTTGTTACTCGTAACAACGTAGGGTTGACCCTGCTAGGGACCCCTTTTCTGGTATTCAGAGGGCCGTTCAGGAAAAATTAACCATGGTTCTGTGGTTCCCGCATGTGCCCCTATATCATGCAAAAGACCGTTTTCAAAAAGCTTGGCACGCCCTGAAAGACCTTCCTGGTAGCCTGAAAAGGTTGCTCTTATTTTCTGTATTATCGGTGGCTTTTCCATTTGCGCTCTCGGTCCTCATGTCGCACCTCTACATTCTTTTTACATCTATACCATCTTGATCGTACTGTGCCTTTAAGTCAACCCAGCGTCTTCCATCTCGCAAAGTGGTCGCAGATTAAAGCAATTGGACTTACTGCACCTCAATTATTTTGGCCTATTTCAGGAATTGGCAAACTAGAAGACGCACAACTTTAGCCTGATGAAGTGATCTAAAAGTTGAACAATACACATCGGTGGCAGGTAGCTTTCTCATTCCTGGCATTATCACGTCTGTATAGAGTGGATCCTTCTCGTCAAGAACCTCACCACGGCTTTTGATTCACAACTTTTTCTCCATTCCAATCTACGAAAGATGGTTAGGATAATACATACAAGTCGACGTGAGCGGAGTAAGGAAGATCCTAGGTGGAAGTGGCCATTTGTAATGAAACTCATGTAGATGTATTCTTGAAAGCTAACCCCAAATTGCCTTCCAATCTGTAGAACAATTTTCTGATGCAGTTATGAATTGAAAGAGTGCAGCAGTAGTGGTGCTGGCCAGCAAGTCGTGAGAGCGCCTTGACGAGTTCTCGCCCTCTTGCTTTTTTCAAACTAATCCATGCTAGGTAGTCAACTTTATCCTAGGTAACCAGTGCGAGAATTAGCGAGGGAAGTCCGGAGTAAAGCAGAGAAATTTCCAATATGACCGCCGATGGCACCAGGTAGCGCACGGCGTTCAGCGCCTCTTGGCAACCAGAAGCTGCTATCTGTGCTTACGGGTGAATCTTTGGGCGATTTTCGGCCAGTCTGGGATTGATGATGTCTCGTCATGGGATAGAGTTCATGGAAGCGCTTACGATGATGAGGGAGCATAAAGCATGTGTACATACTGCGCCACACAAAGCAGTTACCTGGCTGTCAAGGGAACGAGATGTGGAGCTATCACTAGGCAAAGGTGCGTTGGCTCCTGACCAGGAATTCGAAAGCACCCCCCCCCCCCCCAAAAAAAAACGATCCGTCCATCAATTTGGTTGGCGATTTTGGCGAGCTGTACTGTCAGCAGCGACACACCTGGAGCAATTCGACTTTACATGGTTTGGCATGGTGTCACCAAATGTGTTGCATTACGTCCATACGTCAGCCGTGCCCGTCCTTGAGCGAAGATCAACGGCCTAACAGGGCCTGCTTTTCGAGCTTTTGGACCACTTCTCTGCTCCTTTATTTATTCTTTCTCCACTGGCGTAATATTGAGCACCCCCATGTCTCCTGTAAACCTCTCTAGAACCTGTCGTAATGAACCTTTGACCCTTTGGCATGCTTGTACTTGTTTGAAAGGGAAGAATACTGTCTCCTTGTTCACTTTATAAAGGATTTACAATTCACAAATTTTCGTCCGTTATTGATTTGTTTAGCCCTTCACCGGAGGTGACGTCACATCCTGTGATGTGAACGCTCCAGCATTGATAAAATAACTGGTCGGAAAGATCGTTGCTATAATGGGTTGCTAAGAACAAACTCTTCTGAACACTTGACAGCATTGTGAGCTGGTTAATTTCAGTTGCAGTAAAAAGACTAAACAACCATATTTACGAATAGCAAAAACATGATATTCGACAAGACTCGAATAATGTCGTCATCCTGGGTCAACTATCCTTGGTAAATACCAAAAGGTGTTCGTATTTGTGAGTCTGGGAGGGTTGGTCGCAGGTCAACCATCCGTTGAAAAGTTCTAACAAAGGCAGTTTCCGTTGAATTTGAAGGGGTCGTGTTTTTAGAAGCGTGAGACCGTTACTAAGGCATAGGTTTTTCAATACAGTATCCGCGAAAAGGGCAGGAATTGGAGTAATTATAGAATTTTTCGTTCCACCGGTTGCGTCAAAAAGAGGAATTCTGAAATTTCGGTGACAAGTTCTCAGGAAATTTTGGGGTGAGATTGGAATGCATTCAAAATCAGAGGGTGCGATAAGAGTTGTATGTGTAGGGGTTCATTTGAAAGATGCCGCGTGGAATAGTGAAATTTCAAATTTTTCATCAGCGTGACGGTGGGCTCATACTCGAATTGAGTCACCACAACTAACACTTGGCCAATCCTCTATCCACAGGCTATGACTACCGGTGTCTCTTGTCACGGATATGCATATGAAACAACCCTTTCTAATTCGTTCAGAAGATTGTTCCCCAATTTTGAGAGGCGGATTTGAGATCACGGTCCTAGAGCGAGCCTGTGAAAATAAGTCTCATTACAAATGGTCATTTCTGCGTGGAATCCTTTCCTTTCATGCATTTCGTTGAATTGTGGTTATAAGAGGACCATAGAGTGTCTCATACACTGATAACGGCTGACTAAGAGCGACGTCTCTTCACTTTTATGGCGCGGGAGTGTGGGAGGTAAGTTCATTCCTTTCACTATGATAAGAGTTATGGGTATTCTCTCAACGTTTTACCAGGACTTAAAGGCACGCTCCGGAGTTAGACGCGCTCGCCTGTTCCATCCCCGGGGTAGTAGACAGGCGGACAAGCGTTGATGTCGCGCCACCTTTTGCCGCTTGAAAGTGCGTGACAAAGCTGGGGTGGCGGTCCCATTGCTACCCAATTTTATTGGCACTGGAGCATTAGAGTTAGGTTCGTGAAACTCGTCCAACGCGCCCTTCTCTATCCCAAGTGGCTGAAATAGGGGAGGTCTCTGTGCGGGGCGTAATCGGTGGTTTCGTTTGCTTTCCTTCTCTTTTACAGACCACCTCCCACCTCTAGCTTCATAACTGAACGCTTTTCCACACCTATTTTATCCCGAATCTTTCTTTAAAGAGGAGGAAGCGCTAGGCGATTGAGTTGTCCGGAATGTTCGCCTCCTGTGCGCAACAGAGCTACCAAAGCTCAACGGGTAGAGTCTTAAAAATGCCTGAAATTAAATGTTACAGGCGCACATGACTTCAAAAACTCGACATTTTCCGGCAGCTTGGACGCTAGGGAGAGTTCGCAAATGTCTCGTCTATACTAGACCCTTTGAATATTCGTTGACCATCTTTGCTTTCCGCGAATTTGCGATTGAGAAATTTTGTCAATAGACTTCCAAAGTTGAATAATTTTATCAGGACGAAAATGGTCTGAAACTGTAACTGATCCCTGAAACAGATATGAAGAATGTTCACCGAAGCTTCGCAGGAGCATCAGGCTCGTCGACCATTTTAGCCTGCTTGATTCGAGCCAAGTAAAAGTCTGTGAACCAAAATGAAAACTTGCTACAGTTCCCCGAAATTTCGGAGAAATGAAATTGAGCTAGGTTTTCATTTGAGCTACTAGTATTCCGAGATTACGGCGCCTTACGCAGCAAAATTACGGCCCATCCCGGATATGAATTCCTAGCGTAGTGAGTTGGTCCACGTTCTTAGATCGGGACCCATGCTGGTCGAAGCCCGCGTGTGGTCCCTGAACTAACTGACCTGCTAGACTTATCACGTGGTCCCTGTCCTCAAAAGAGTGTCGTTGACGTTTCAACAACTGATCACGTGAATGAGGAAGCAGTTGTTTCACTTCCGTTGTAATAATAGCATGTTGAGATAATTTCAATTTTTTTAAGTAAAAATGATAAGCGAGGAGCAGAAAAGAAGGCGATTGTAGTTGTTTTTGTACATCCAAAAGATCCAAATTGAAGGCTGTGATCACGACGGCTGAAGGGCGTAGCGATTCCGATGATGTCATCGACGATTGGGGGGGGGGGTCCCAACCACACCCACCGGCATGCTGAGGGGTCCAGCTCACCGATGACGATATCAAAACTGCACCGCCCTCCAGCTATCGTGGCCATTTCCCTTGAGCGGCTTGAGCAAGATTGGGTCAGAATTTTGAGCCGCACATCAGGGGTGGATAAATTGAACCCTGGTCAGGAGCAACTCCCAAGTTGAAGATTCGCCCCGGACAGGGTTGTTGTACCCGACCTAGAGTGTTCACTTGCTTCACCTATCCTCAGTTGGATGCACATACATAGTTCTTTGTACAGAGGGGAGAGATGGACGTAACCAATTTTTTTATTTGTAGCTGAATTCTGCCTACGTTTTCATGCGACTTCTCTTGTCTCTAGCCTCACTTTTGAATGATACACATTCATTGCTTAAAGATATTGAAATGCTCGTTCCACTGGTTTGCGATTCACTTTCGCAAGTCGCCCGTAACAATCTAACAACGAGGGACGTGCTGATGCTGTAAATCTTGGGATACGGGACATACTTACGCTGAATACGAATTCAGTTTCTGTCCTTCGACTCTGCACGTTTTGGGCATCGTGCATGCCGATGGCGGTCGACATCCTAAAGCACCCTAAACTTCATAGGGCACAACTTCGTTTTTTGGCCATCCATGTAATGCTCGTAAGGTTGGCGAACAACTAAAGAAGGATGATGCTGTTGGAGTAAATAGAGGACACACTTCTTGTAGATTGAAAAGCTGACACAGCGCAATGACAAGCTTGTACCTGACGATAGGAGAAGAAGCAGTTCGTATACTACATGGATACGTTCTTCTATACAGCCAGTGTTAGTGGAGGCGGTAAAAGCAAAGGCTCAGAAGCCGTGACCCGAATTCAGCACTGGATGGCAGTTGTAGTTTTCGCACTGCTCCACTCGAATTCCGTTTGTCCAGTTCCAGCGTGCTACTTCTTCAAGACAGTCATCCTCGTGTTCCCACTCCGTCCTCAGAACATGTCAGCATTACTCCTCCAAAATGTCATTGAACCTATAACACAAGAAGTTGAAGGGAATAACAAGAAGAGGTAATGATGCCAACACTGGTATATCCAACCATAATTGGAAGAAGGTCAGGAGTATGCATTTTGCAATGCAGTCTCACTGATTAGGTTCAGTTGGTATCTAATTTAACCTTTACTACTAAACTGTCCTGAAGCCTCTTGAAGGCAGCGATTACGATAAAGTGGGTCGCGGAAGCATATGCACCACACGAATCAGTTACTTGGCTGCCAGGGAAGCGAGGTGTGGCGCTTTCACGACGAAAGGTGCGCTGGTTGCTGAGCAGGACTTCGAAAGCACTCCGCCCCAAAAGCGATCCGCCCACTGATTTGGACGAGCTGCGTTGCCAGCAGCGGCACAACTGGAGCAACTCGATTGGAGCATGGATTGGCATGCTGTCACCAAACGCGTTGCGCTGAACTCGTCATACGTCCGCTTTCTGAGCTGTTACCTGTTCATGAGTGAAAACCAACGGCCAAAAAAGGGGGTCCCGTTTTGCGTTTTCTTGACGGATTTCTCCGCTTTTTTCGCCACTGGCGTACCATTGAGCACCACCAGTCTCCTATAAACCTTCTTGAACTTATCGTAATCACTGTTTTAAGGATCTGAACGTGTTTATTACGTCAAGAGGTTGCAAAAGTCTATTTAAAAGACTTCTTTTGGTATGAATTTTTCAGCCACTTTGGACACAACGTTGAAAATGAAATCAAACGTAACATGACGTCATCGCAAAACAAACCGCGGGCAGATCCAGCAGTGCCAGAGAGACTACAACTCGGGGCACGAAGATGTTGCAAATTATCAAAAATTCCACGGCTGCTCCGCATGGCTTCTCCTTAATGACATATAATACTTCCATCTACAGTTCTTTCAATGCCTGCTACGGCTGGAGGTATCGTCCCTGGGAGCAATGTGGAGTAGTGTTTTACTGGACATCATGAATTTAACGGCTGCTGTCCCTCTATGGAGGTTCAAGTCAAGGGAAAGTCATGCTAAATCTTGAAATGACACTTCAGCGTTACAATAATACTAGTTAAACTTTGAGTTTAACAAAAAACCTTTCCGCGTGGGCGATAGTCACTTGTGGCATCCCCTCTGAAGTTCTCAATGGCCAAGCGTTCATGGCTTAAGACAGGATGAGTAAGGTGAATGAATCTCTTTGTTGGTAAGACGGAGCTGTTCACGAGTGTTGCAGATGACCCGCTCTTGCTGCTCAAAATTGGATGTTCAAAGGCACCAGAACCTCGCAAAGTCCGCTTTCACCACTTCCGTTTTTCTCAATTGCAACGCTGCTGTCTGTTCTCTATAATTCGTTGTGCTCTCTCGCCCATCTTCTCCTTGCCCACCATCAGTCTCTCCATGTCTTAACTTAAAAACACAGGTCGTGATTAGATCCTCTGAGGGTGTCTCTCTTCGACCAAAGCTGGAAAGAGCCTTTATTACAGCGGGCGGTACTGTCACGGCTCAAAAGTACGCGACAATGGAGCTAATGCCTTCGCTTCTCCACTCCGACTGCTGCCATTCTTATCAACCGCAATATACGTCAGGTCTGCGCCCTCTAGCGTACATCGTGCTCCCTCACCTTTTCGCTCTCCTAGCTATGCTTTCGCTCTTTCTGTCGTACGATGGTCGACTTCCTCACAAGAAAAAATTTCACTGTTTTCCGTGGTGCCCCCTTTGCTTCTCCCCCCTCTGATGTTCCTCTTCTCACTTGTAGTCTAATTTTCATTCAAAGTAACGCACCAATTCGGTCAGACCCATGTTTCAGAAGCGAGCAGACCTTTAGCATTTTCTTTTTGAACAGACTCCTTTCTTTTGTCTTCACTGTCAACTCGCACCGGTGCTTTCATTTCGTGTGCAAGAACCACACCACTCTTGTGTTGAGGCGTGCCTTTCTGGGATCCTTGACGCGTGTGCTGTTCTTAACCGCTTGAAAAATATTGGGTTGATGCATAATTATTGCGGATTTTTTCAACAAATTTTATTCAGCGAAAACGATAAAAATATTTAACAAAAACATGTTTAAATGATTATTCCGGAGCGTAGTCACCATCCTTCAAGAATGCTTCCCATTTGCTTGGCAGTCGCGGGTGAAGAAGTCACGATTCTTGGAGACGATCCACGCTCTAACATCGGCCACCAAGTCATCCAGCTCGTCGTAAATTTTGTTCGTTTGCCAGTTTTTCAACGACTGATTGAAGTGGTAGTCTGTAGGAGCGGTCGGTAAATATGGCGTTTTGAACCTCTTGAACCATCTTTCAACTTGGCTTTTGCTGATTGTTCCCTCGCCGAAAAGTTCGTTGAGATCGCGAAATGACTCTGCCGCCTTCCAACCTTTCTCGAAGTGGTAGAGCATATGTGGCGAATACGTGATTTCCGACAAGCATTTTCCGATAAGCATTTCTGTTAATGAAAGAGTGGAAGAATATTTCCATGAAAAGTAATAAAAAACGGCAATCTTTTCGAGAAAAGAAGGGGCGACAAAAAGCCGCAGTAATTATACGGTGACATCATATTTATTACACAGAATATTTGAATGACCAAATTCATACAGACGTTTTCCTTTCGTCTGCAAATGGAGGAGTTTGTTATTCATTAAAGTGTGAAATCTGTAACCGTGTTATTCTTTTGCACATAGAATCTAGGGCACTGTTTTTCTTCAAAGTACGGGATTTGAGACTTTGCTCCATGAGCAACTGCCTGGATCACGCGTTTCTGCTAGCAAAGTGCATGTTTGTTTTGATTAATTTTGCGCCATATGATTATGTGCATGGTTGAGTGGCCTTCGATGACATCATTTTCGAATTTAGCCTTGACAATTTCGAAACCATAAGATCAGTCTGTAACTGATTATGGCGTTTATTTGTAATGACATTTCTTCGTGGAGATCGAGCAGGTCTTATCATCTCGTTGTCGCTACTGCCTACCGTGTAAAAGTAGAACCGTGTCTTCCCCGAACTATTCTCTCGAGAGCAGTTTTCGGTACCTCCAAACTTAACCTAAGCTTAATCTTAAAAACATGGTGTTCGACCGTTCTGATGGGTTATTTTATTCGAAAAGAGGATAAAAAGAAAGAAATGTGAAGGGCAACGTGAGTGTTGAAAAGCAGAAAGTGAAGGAATTATGGACGTTCTTCTCCAGAGATAAATCTTGGTACTATGGAGAGACGGCGCCGCGAGGAGAGGCGAATCGCGAGTGAGCACGTCGTGTGCGAGAGGGCGCAGACGCCAAATACGCTGCTATGGATAAAAATGGCAGCAATCGCAGCAGTCACAAAGGCATCCTCTACCTTATCGCGCAGTCGCGAGTTTCTACAGTAAAACTACCTCTGTTTTTAGGGGGCCTGCTACCTAGGACTTCTTCATGGGTCTAATGACCTTTGACCTTTTAAGCGCAGCACGTTGTCAAATTGGCAGCAGACTTCAAGCGCTTCGCAGCTCTCCATGCAGATAGCCCCTTCCAAGAATATGTATGAGTGACGCTTTGTAGGAGACAGAGTGGTATAAGCGGTAGCGAGTGGTAGCGTATCCACCATATGCTCCAATCTTGCACTGGTCGTGCCTTTTCTCTTCCGTCTCCCACTGGAGTAAAGTGATGGCCAAGTTCTGGAGGCTTAACTCGCAATTTTCGACGCGAGGAAGTATTGCTGTGATGAATTTGCCGCTCTCCATATGTTGAGGCTTGTGAAGAGTTCGTGGAATAGAAAGACGATTAAGTCAATCAGAAGGGATTGGGTCTCAGGTCAAATCAGCGTGTCAGAGCTACTCATCACTCATTTTCACGTTACTTGACCCTTTAGGAACGACAGGGGATAGCCATGAAGACAGCTGGTGAACCTGTCAACAGACGTAATCCCCATCAATCGACTTGGCAACCCGTCTGTGCCGTGCCCTTCTTGCCGTGGTATAAGTCTCCCGAGACTGCCCTAATCATTTCCTGAAGAGCCATGTACAAGAATTTTTGTAATAAATCACGACATTAATACAATGTCATTCAAAAAAATCATCCAGAGAACGTGACAGGTCCAGCTATTCCAAGGGTTACTTCATGTTATTGTTGCCAGTTTTCCTGGTCGTAAATGTGGCCTTAGGGTCCTTTCCAATGATGGCATGTGTTACATGATCCAACGCAACCGCTCGCGGCAGCACTGGCGAGTCGCATCGCATTGTAGACGCTCGCTTTAAGAGAACTGAAACCCTGATAGTGCGCAAGTGCTTTTATTCGAGCTCCCTAGGTTCGGGTCAAACGAGTATTAGGAAATTCATTCTCATAGTCGTTCTGTCTGGGTTTTCTTTTCGAAAAACCGATCGCAGATTGATGTTAGAACAATCATGGATACCTTACATATAAAACGAAGAGGAAGATTGATAACACCTGCCCAAATCGCCGAACAACAAAACCTGAAACGTGTGGTTCTTCTGCCTTCACGAAGCCATGCCAAATAGCGTGATAGTGATGCTGCTGATGGAATGGGGTGATGGGAAATTGAAACTAGGAGCGATTCGGTTGGAAGCGGTGTAAGCGATTGCATCAGTGTGTTGCGGCGACGTATTCGCCCACATGCACCACACGTGGAAAGGAGTTGGGGGTTACACCATGGGACAGCCGCCACCGATGCCGGCGCCGCACTTTTTGCAAGGTCTCTTCCAATGCTCTTCGATCGCCATACCCACGCCACCCTGCCGAATAGATAGCATCGCTCTGCTCCCTTTTTTCCACACCACGTCCACACTGTCTCTCAACGATTCTTGGCCTGACCGATAGGCGCATTTGCAACTTGCAATAAAAGGAAGCGGTAATCATCGCGGCTAGAGGAAGGCGAACAGCGATATTTATCTAATTTTTCGGTGAAATCGTCTAGTTCTCAATGTTCCACGAAACTATCTCTCACATAGTAGAGGTTTTCTAGGTGAAAGCTTTATTTAGCGGCCCGAATTTTCGACCACATCGTCTTCCTCGAAGGCCCGGTTCGCCACCGTGGCGAAGCGCGTCAGTAACAATTTTTCTACCCACCGCAGTTGAAACTGAGAGCTGTCTCGCTCTTGGGATGGTAAATAAGCTTTTGAGGAAGACGATCTGGTCGAAATTTTGGAACGTTTAATAAAGTTTCAACTAAGGGCTCTACGGCGCAAGGAACGCATAGATATAAAGTAGACAAGTTAGGAAACTTTAGACTTCTAATATTGCTATGCCTCCATCAGACGAGCGTATACTACCTGAGAACACCGTGGGTAAGGAACTAGATTTTGTAGTAACAGTACAGGTCTTTGGCGTCGATTTACGTCTACTGCTAGGATGATCCTTCACCTAACCAGGCTCAGGTGTGTCTGACTTGGGTTTCACAACAGGTTCCAATAATATCTATAATTTGTGTATTATCAGCTCCTCGTGCACGGATCAGCGCAGGACAAGAATTTTGGTTATAATATCAGTTATAACATCTGCTGGCTAGGCTAGGAACTTCAGAATTAACTGTATTTTTTGTTTGTAAGAACCCCTTTAACATCCCTCCTCATAAGGAAGGATCATAGGGCCTTAAGGGACAGCGAAAGTAGGATTACGTGTAGAGCAATAACGCTTCTGTGGAGACAGACCAAGGATCGACCACATTTATGATCTTGTGTGCGCCCCGCCACCCGTGCGAAGTAGGGCAATGATGGGCAGTTTTTTTATTAGTCAGTACCCGACGGGCAGGCCACAGCTCTTCTTGTTAACGTCCCTTTTTGATACTCTCTTCGGTGCTATACAAGTAGGGTGGGCACGCCGCATTTTTTGAACAGAAATGTATGTAAGTGGGACTGCTGCTCGCTACTATACTGTCACGAGAATCGGGGAATCTTCGTCAGAAAGCTTATTACCATCCCAAGAGCGAGACAGCTCTCAGTTTCAACTGCGGTGGGTAGAAAAATTGTTACTGACGCGCTTCGCCACGGTGGCGAACCGGGCCTTCGAGGAAGACGATGTGGTCGAAAATTCGCGGCAGGGGGCCGCTAAATAAAGCTTTCACCTAGAAAACCTCTACTATGTGAGAGATAGTTTCGTGAACATTGAGAATTAGGCGATTTCACCGAAAAAATTGGATAAATATCACTGTTCGCCTTCCTCTAGCCGCGACGATTACCGCTTCCTTTTATTGCAAGTTGCAAATGCGCCTATCGGTCAGGCCAAGAATCGTTGAGAGACAGTGTGGACGTGGTGTGGAAAAAAGGGAGCAGAGCGATGCTATCTATTCGGCAGGGTGGCGTGGGTATGGCGATCGAAGAGCATTGGAAGAGACCTTGCAAAAAGTGCGGCGCGCCGGCATCGGTGGCGGCTGTCCCATGGTGTAACCCCCAACTCCTTTCCACGTGTGGTGCATGTGGGCGAATACGTCGCCGCAACACACTGATGCAATCGCTTACACCGCTTCCAACCGAATCGCTCCTAGTTTCAATTTCCCATCACCCCATTCCATCAGCAGCATCACTATCACGCTATTTGGCATGGCTTCGTGAAGGCAGAAGAACCACACGTTTCAGGTTTTGTTGTTCGGCGATTTG
>MU869115.1:24436-42320 GCA_036418205.1 Ostertagia ostertagi
ACTCACTGCAGTTGAAACTCAGCGCTGTCTCGCTCATGGGACGGTAACTGAGCCTTTGAGGAGGGTGATCTGGTCGAAATTTAAATAAAGTTTTCAACAACGTGCTCTACGGCACAATACCCGTACAGAGGTAAAGTAGACAAACTAGGTAGAACTTTAGAGTCTTAATAATGGATATGCCGCCATCAGACGACCGTATACTACCTGAGAACACCGTGGGTAAGGAACTAGATTTTGTAGTAACAGTACAGGTCTTTGGCGTCGATTTACGTCTACTGCTAGGATGATCCTTCACCTAACCAGGCTCAGGTGTGTCTGACTTGGGTTTCACAACAGGTTCCAATAATATCTATAATTTGTGTATTATCAGCTCCTCACGCTCGGATCAGCACAGGGAAATAACTTTAGCTATAACATCAGGACTAACTATCTGCTGGCTAGGCTACGAACTTCATTTTCTGTATTTTCTGTTTGTAAGAACTTCTACCTTTAACAATCCCTCCTCATAGGTAAGGGTCATAGGGCCTTAAGAGGACAGCGAAAGTAGGATTAGTGTAGAGCAATAACGCTTCTGTGGAGACAGACCAAGGATCGACCACATTTATGATCTTGTGTGCGCCCCGCCACCCGTGCGAAGTAGGGCAATGATGGGCAGTTTTTTTATTAGTCAGTACCCGACGGGCAGGCCACAGCTCTTCTTGTTAACGTCCCTTTTTGATACTCTCTTCGGTGCTATACAAGTAGGGTGGGCACGCCGCATTTTTTGAACAGAAATGTATGTAAGTGGGACTGCTGCTCGCTACTATACTGTCACGAGAATCGGGGAATTCGTGAGCCAGGGGGAGTAGCCAATCTAGGGGGTGGGGGTGAGGGCAGTCACTTGACATGCGTGAAAAGCTGGGCGTGCCCCCCCCCCACTTGTACTGCACCCTCTCTTTCATTTGGTTTTTTGTAAATTGCGTCATTTATCATTTTTTGGGAGGTTTTCTTTCAAAGCCTCCACTCAGTCCACGTTTTTCCTGTCTGCCGTTTTTCTGGCTGTTTATTTCTTCGCCCTTCCAGGCAAACAATGATAATTACGTATCAAAGCACAATTTTCAGGCCATCCACAAAAATTCCGTGAAATGTCATGCTGTCACTTGATGGTTATCAATATCTAAGATTTATATCGTTTTGATGCGTCGTAAGTTGAAGTCATTCTTCTACTCTTCAATAGGGAAGTCATTCTTCTTCCCTTCGGAGAGAAGTCTCATCCTTCTCTTTTTTGACGCTCTCACGATATGGTAGCTATTTCTCACATCGGGCACAATACCTGACTCATATTCAATCAAGAGGATGCGCATTTTGCCAAAATCACCCTTTCTGTTATTCATCAAAATGGTGTTATAATATATCGTCGTCCCTTGATGTTTCAATTCTTGATGCTTCAGTTCGAATTTGGGCTGGATTTAGGTGGCAGCTGAAATTCTCAGAGATGTGGGAACCTGAAATCGAGATCTTTGAGATCTTATTATAACTACGATTCACTGGGACCACAAACCCACAGCTAGGGTACGTTATCGCGGGTACACTGCCTTTGGATGTGAGTTTTCCGCATGCGGTAGCAAAATGACTTACCAGGGAAGGCTTCAAAATTCCATAGAACTTAGAGTGGGAACCTAGTTCGAGGACGATTCCACGATGGGGACGGAAGTCGGAGAAGGAGAAACCTACCTAGTTTAGAGACAAGCAGACTGCTCAAGGTGTGCCGACCGACACGCATTTCCCATCGAAGGATATGCCCCTGGCGATCTAGCATGACCTTCTCCGCGGCCCATTTGGCGCGCTATTGCCCCGTACTCTCTCGCTATCAGAGCCTCTAGCCGCTTTGCAGCGAGAGAGAGAGAGCATTTGCATTGGAGAGGGCAGCGCCGATGAAAGTCGCACCGATGCGGAAATCCAACGGACGAAGAAGGGGTTTCATTTCCCGGATCCTAGGCCATCTTTCTTGGTTTTTACTTTCTATCGTGCATCTCTTACCATCTCTAGTTTTCTTTCCAATAGGCTGCCTTTTCACCGTAAAATGCGTCTTCAAATCGAAACTTTCAAAAACGCTGACTGGAAATATCTAAACCAAAACTGTTTCGTGAACTTCCCAAGCGGTGAGGGTCAAATTTGGCATTGAAAGCATTAGCTGCGAGCTGATCTATCCGTTGAAACACTCTCAAATTTTTCCTGGTACTTCTCTTATAGGTGTAAATAGGCTTCTTTTTCGCGAATATTACATCGATGTTTGGCACAGGGGTAAAAAGGTAAGTTGTGACGCCAATTTGACGCCAGGGGCCACCTGGCGTCAAATTGGCGTCACAACTTACCTTTTTTGCTACATTTCTTGCCAACTTTGACCGCTCAGAACTTGCTTGGGCAATTCTCGTAGCCGTTTTGCTCTATATTTGCACTACAGTACTTTATAACCTATCGATTATAGTTCTCAACGTAAGTCCCATGGAAAGGTGAGAGCGTTTCCTGTAATGATCGCGTCCATGAGTATAGCCATATTCAGATTAAGAAAGAAAAAATCTTTGTAAACGAAATAATTAAAATGGTTCGTTAGCCCTTCAGTTCAGTGTCTACCGTGATCAACGGTCACGAAGTTACGACTTAATCATTCCTTTTCACAACTTCGAGACTTGCTGACTGAATTGGCTACAATACTGGGGACATACCTTTCACAAGAATGCTGGGTTGTGACGCCTTAGATGGGACTCGAACCCGCAACTCTTGCTTGCCCGGTAAGCTGGGGTGCCGGTTCGAGTCCCGTCCTGGGGCGAAAGTTTTGTTCACAACCCAGCATTCTTGTGAAACATTCGCAAGGCGAACTGCGGCCAAAAACAGCAGTTAACAAACGAAAATCAGGGACAAAGTTATTTCAAAGCAGTCCACAAAAGCGCCGGAAATCGAAGTAGCGCTGATTCAAACGTCGAAATTTATATCCAACAATGCTCTCTTTGCACTGGCCCGGCTCCGATGAATGGTGTCGGAAGCAGAACGAATATAATGGCGTGATATGTTGTTCAGTGAAATTAGCGTGACAGTTCAGCAGTGTTGAAATTGATGGCATTGAAGATAACTATTCTATTCACTCCAGTGTGTGCGGTTTTGAAAGGTTTTTCGAGCTCTGGCCCCCATTCTCTCTCTATCTCTCACCTTCTCCGAGATACCTTTCCCAGTAAATTAATCGAAAGAGTTCTACCGTAATTTTACGGTTTTCTGCGTAACTGTTACGACCCAGGCACTTGCTTTTCGCTACCATAGCCCATTTCTACTTCTGTTTGCGATCACCAACGCATTTGCGTACGGCTTGATAAGGAGGTCTGTCTGACTGCCCGCAACTGCCAATATTGTTCAGTTCCCGTGTGAGCACGGTCGGGGCGAGAAATGAGCGTCAGATTCACGTGGATCGGCCTTCAATATCGCATTGTATAGGTGTTTCAGTTTCCATAGTGTGTAGTTTTGGATCTCTATCATGTCGTAAAAGCGTTCTTCTGTGATCGATTTTCTCTCATTCTCGAACAATGATTATCTCCCGATGTTTTCAACACAGCTCAGCAGACAAACAGCCTTTACACACCATCGCTATCCCAACAAATTAATAAATCACATTGGCCAATAGCTGCGCCAAATTCACACCAGTACGACGAGCGGTTCTTCGCTCATTGAAAGTAGGGACCTTGCACATCAAGAAATAGCTGGAGTTAGGTCCCTTCATTCCTTGAACAGGGTTTAGTGTATTTGTAACACTTGTAGTTTTCCCTAATTTGTTTCTCGAGGTCAGAAAGTTCCTATACCAGTTCTGAAGTTAAACCTTCTTCGATGCTTGATAAACGCATAAACATAATATTAGCGCGACTTCTGTCGCTATTTCTGGCATTTATTTTTGGCGTTTTTTTCCAAATTCTTAATCGGCTTTAGTTGCAATAAAATGCACAATAAGCGAGCGATATAGTCGAACCCATTCGTTCCTGATCGTATTAGCAGCGCCGTTTGTGTTACCCCGATCTTTGATGATTAGATAGGAGCGGCAAATGTTGTGATTGCGCGTCCCCTTGGTGTACGCGCACTGCTGCGGACCAACGCACTGGGTCGTCGTTGGTGCCCCGCACCGATCGTATCCTTAAGTCTTCGTGTTGATTTATTACCCGCAAATTGTCACCTATAAGTCGTCCGCGTCGCTATTCTTCCATTCTTCTCCATCACCATACAAATCGCGTTGTCGAGAAGTCTTGTCATCCACCGATCATCCTCATGGGTTTCACGGGAAGATCACACACTCAGGGTGGCTTATTTCACTTGATTAATAGCCTCTTGTGTTGTACTCCGCCCCATGTGCTTCCGCAAATGTGTCACGACCAAACGCTTTACGCTGTATGTAGAACCACACAGCGCAAGCATTTCGCCTTGGCACGTATCGTCCAACACCTGGGCTACAGTATGCCCTGAATACAACGCGATCCTTCTTCATTTCCTTTTGTGGTGTATAACACTGCTTTTATTGGCATTACAACTCTTGAACTTGCTCGAGCCAACAGCAACTTCTTCCTTTTCTCTCGTTCTTGAGGTCTTGCTCAATGTGCCATGCGGTCACCGTAGTCGTGGGCCAACGTGTCTTTGATAAAGAGGGAGCAGGGAGTTTGAAGACGTTCAGTTCTCCTCCTGGGGTCAGGTCACGCTGCACGATCACTGAAGCCCAAGGTTGAGCATGGGTATAGTCTCATGCTCAGGCTTTTGCTTACGTATTGGCCTACGCTTAAGCCCGTGATTGGCCTAGGCTTAGTCCTAAGCTTGCTTTGAGCAAACGAACCTTAATCTTGAGTGATATGACCTGAAGAGGGGAACTGCAAAGCACCCGAGTCGAATGGGTAAGGCCGGTTGGTGCATTGGAAAAGGATTCCCTTTCACGACGTGGAGGATTTTGGAGCAAATTGGTAGCTAGAATTCGAAATAAGGTCATCTAGTTGTAAGGGAGGA
The DNA here is from genome assembly GCA_036418205.1 of Ostertagia ostertagi. Lineage (NCBI taxonomy): Eukaryota > Metazoa > Nematoda > Chromadorea > Rhabditida > Trichostrongylidae > Ostertagia > Ostertagia ostertagi. The sequence continues at coordinate 29,444 of MU869115.1, forward strand.
CTCGTAGGTTACTGCTATAGGGGTGGGAGAGGGGTTCAGTTGGCTCAGAAAGTTCCTCGAATATACTGCCTGTAGTTGCTCCCTATAAATTGGGAACTATATAAGTTGTTTTTGGTCATCCAATGAACGCCCCATTCCTTCTACTATGTGAAAATCGCACAGTAATATGTGGAAGGAAAGTTTACAATCCATGGGAACGTTCCTGCATCTTTGTTACCTCCATTTGTGTTCGCTGTTTTCACGTGGCCTCTCTTCGTTTTCAGTAGGTTGAATGCGTATTATCAGCGAATGTTGATTCTACTGTAACCAGTGGATTTTGTTCTGAAAACAACTCTTTCGCCATTTCTTGTCTAAGCGGAAACATATGACATCATTTTTGCTCATTTCCCCGTCATCTTAGTGCTGGCTCACGTGCGCTGCTCATGCTCCCATTCAGACTTTGTCCAGGAAACATGCTAATCGCTCCCGGTCGGCGATACGCAGTGAAAGATGCTACTTGGGTGGGATGGGTGTCCCACGCGACCACATCCATGCCGTCGCTGCTGCGTGCGCGTGCACTTGCACGTGGACATTCGTCCTCGCTCTGTCCTCGTTGCTAATGCGGACAGACCTGCGTACTCACCCATATCTCCACCAATATGCGGGCTATTGGAAGGAAGCTGGAGCAATTTTTCTGTAATCATCTGGCCCTTCTAGAGCCAAGGATGCTGCTCCATCAATCTTGCGCTCGCGTTCGTTTGCGTTCGAGGTTGAAAGGGGCTCTCCTTTGTTTTTCGGTCGCGCCCGAGAGAGTGCGCCCGGCAATTAGTTTAAACCTGAGAATTACTTTCAACGGAACTTTGTCAAAAAGCACAAGCGTTCTTCTGCCGGCACCTGGGCTATGCTAATGTTGTGTAATTACAATTGCGTTGTGTCCACGTGAAACACTGCGTATCACGCTCACTGGGCGTGGAGGTCTTGGCGTTTATTGGTGGGCTGAGGCACTAATAAACGCCAATGCTCCCACGGGTTATCAGTTGCCACTCTTTGAAGAATCGGCACGACCTCGCCACATGTTGCAGTCCACTCTCTAGTTTGTAGCCGAAGAACGGCTGATTTGAGAGGTAAGTATTCGAGTACATTACACTCATCAGCGGACAAAGAAGGTTGTGTTCATTACTCCTATTGACTGCATATGACGCCATATTATTTCCGCAGAAATTCGAGGCTAAGGTCTTGATAAGTTGTTTGCAATGAGATACAAACGATCAAGATCTAGGTTACGAGTCGTTCAAGTCGGAGCGATCTAATATAGGGTTCTTATATGTACAATCCCATTTCCCTTGGATACGCTGGACTACAGACAAATTGTGGGCTAGCCAGCGCATGAAGCATTGTCTTCAACTCTCCATCACTTTTCGACCCTTTTTCAATTTTGGGACTTTCTTGCAGTTTTGACATTGAACTATTCCATTCCGTAATTTTGTATGAACCTGCGAGCAGATCATGGTTGTTCTAGACCAGTGGTGATCATCCTGGTCCAGTTTTTTTCTCCACAAAACTTTTCCGGCTGTAGTTTGAGCCATAAAAGCCGCGTCTAGCTGCTGTTATCACAGAAACTGTTGTTGTTGTCGTTGTGGAAGTGTTAGCGTGTGAAATCAGGGCGCAGTTGAGAAACAACGAGAGAGTGTGCGTAGCGTTTGCTGTTATACGAGTCCAGTTGAACTCGTGCGGATCTTTGTCTTTGCAATAGACGAATGGCGCTACAAGGTTGCATGCTGTAGTTAGTTTTGTTTTCCCCTAACAAATGCTTGTTTTTTTCTCAAAATGCTGACTTCCTTACAACGCCAGGGAACTCAAACAATAACACTAATTTGGACATGAATCACATATGGTAGGAAGGTGTAACACATTAAAAAACCGTGATAAACACATCGTTAATGTAGTTGATTTATTCTTGGCCCGTCAAGTGTTGACTGTGTTTGACACTTCTGATGACAGTAATCTTTTGCCTATCAAAAAATATTACGCTCTTTAAAAATACATTCAGTGCACTCTTCAAAAATTGAAGAAAAACTGACCTGATTAGGTTATCTGGCGTTTTACCGAGGTGTCCTTGTCCGCGTACTCGTCTTTGATAGCACCTCTAAGACCATTCCTGTAGAGGCTTTTCTTTGAGGATTTTGTTTTCCTTCTATTTCTGTAGGAGAGTCGTCCACAAGATAACAGTAGTCAGTATAATTTTTAGTTTTTCGTTCTAGGAATAGATAAGGAATCTCATTCGAAGGGGAGCCTATTCATCCTCCAGTCAGGGCTCACTTAGCGTTCTTCAATGCTCAGCTGGGGCCCGTTTTTCTGACATTTGAAAGGGGTCTTCTCTTCGCGATTTTTTTTGTGAAGGCACGTTTTTCAGAAAATCTCATTTATACAGGTAGATAGTTAATTAAAAGTGCGTGCATATAGTTAATTTAGCTTTTTATATTTTGTGTAACTTGCTGCCAGTTTGGCCGTAGTTGTCTGCGGATTGCAGAGAATATTGCTGTCACATGAAGCAAACTTTTGCATCTGGCGGGATTCAAACCCGCAGTTCTCGCTTACCGGGCAAGTCGCGTACAAGTTACGAACTAAGTCAGGCAAAGCGGTGTCCCGGTAGCGTAACTTATAGCGCCCTTGCCCAAAAGGTGCGAGATCGAGTCCCGCCTGATGCAAAAGTTTTGTTTATAACCCGACATTCTTGTACATGTAAATAATTTCGCATTCATGCTCAACCACTTTTTGGAGACGAACTTGTGTTGGGTTGACCAGGACTGACCACTATTCTATATTTGTAAGGTTGGTTGAGTAGGAGTCTGAATCAATGCCGCCTTATATGTGTGGTTGGGAAGGTGTGGAGGTCGTTTCGGTTCTGGTCCATAGATTTTCGCAACGCAGTGGTTGGCCTCCATGATAATTCCCTACCCCTTGCCTCAGCACAAGAGCATCATGCCTGTCACTCCTTATCTACGGTGCTATACTCAGCTATTGAGTACTGTAATAAGCCTTTGATGTGGTGTACGTGAGTGCAGTGTTCTCTAGAAGACTTCGCGTCTATTGTGGAGGGATCCTCAAATGTGACAGCGATAAAAAACTGCATTCGACTAGAAATAGTGAGAATTTATTGGGAACAGGATGGAAATTAAACCCGCGTTTCCGCAAACTGCTTGTATTTTGATGGGAAATTTAGAAATCGGTCAGGAAATGATAGCACAAAAGCGTGGGTCCTCGTTCCAGCATCAAATAACCGAAAAAATCATCGGTGCGCCTGAGCTCTCAAAACTCTCATCCAAAATTTCTGTTAGACAAGCGAAAAAATTCTCAACTTTTGTATCAGTTCCCTTTTCAGGATACGCCGCGCATTGGACTACCATTTAAAATACTTCATTTATCCCTCTATTTTATAAACCGCTGAGGAAATGTGTCGGTCTTGTATGTATGTGTGTCTGGTGTATATATGCAAGCATGTATGTCTATCCTGACCAAATGCAATATGAAGTGGTAGATAAGCTCGTGGAATAAACAACCGCTAGCAAAAGTGGCTCAATTATTCAAGCTTTTGTAATGGGGTGTTGCGAGTTCGGTGATTTCACATTGCGTGCGGCAAGTGGGCAGTTGAAGTGGCAGTGCGAGAAGAGGGGAGGGAGGGCAGTAAGTAACAGATGTGTGGACGATGTATGATGACTGTCAGGTGCAGTTAGGTATGGAGATGATATATCTTACGTCAACTTCATGCGTTAATGAGGGGATGCCGTTTCTGAATGGCAGTTCGTTTTTGAGCATAGCGTCAACCTTCACGAAATGTTAAGGTGTTCACAAGGGATATGGGCATACAACGAATAAGTAAGTCAAACTATGCATGGGAAGGACCAGGACCCGCTGGCGGTTGAAAAGGGGACAACTCGGTAATGTACAAAGTGTGAGAATTTCCGACTTCAGTCATTGCCATGGCTGCTTTTCCGTGCTTTTTTGTCCATGGAACGAATTGTGGGCGTGGCTAACTTGGAAATCATGAAAGTGATGCCATTCAGTCAGACCCATATAAATGAAATGCTCGTTTAACCAGGGCTAGATCCGACGCGCAATCTGATTCCGGATCATTTGCGCAGTAACTGCACCGGTGTCCATGCTTGCCTTTCATTCTGTTCTAATCCGCTGGGGGGGGAGAGAGAGAACAAGAGGCATCAAGGGAGTTTTTCATTAACAGCCGCTCTGGTTGTTGTCATCAATTCGAAAAAAGCGTTTAAGCAATTGTCTGGGGTTTTTGTGAGGCAACTGTTGCTTATGTTGAAGTAATCAAGAGTGATGAGCGCAAGGTTTTCTTTCGGCATTATCTCTCTGTCAGTGTTGTGTTGATCATTGGTCTCTTATTGCGTTCCACAAGCTGGTCGTGCTCCCTTCACAGACTGTCAACAGCTCGCTCACACCCATCTTTATCTTATAACATAATTTAATAGTTTGTCAAGCTCCTCCTTTGATATCAATATCACGTGGTACTCTAGTAACAGAGAACTCAAACTCTCCCGCTACACTCTGTTTATTCGTCATCAGCAATCTGAAAGATTACCCCCCTCCGCCCCTCTTTTGCAACGCAAAAATATGGTTCAAATGTGGTTGAATGGAGTATTTTGGTGCAATGAGCCAAGGTACTTGGACCAGCTCCTGGCTAGACGTTTTTATTAAGTAAATGCGCTTAGAAAAAAGTAGTATGTCACCGCGAAAGTGCTGTTTTGCGCAAACAAATTAGCAGCCGTCCCTCCAAAAATTCGGATTACTGTAGTATCTTGTGCTCTAAGGTGCCTGTCCATCTACACGTATTTTTCTGGTCTTATTTAGTTCATTTCTGTTCAAAGCAATAAATTGCAAACAAGGCAACAAAGCGAAGATGATAAATTGTCTTTAAGAACTCAAAAACACTGGCGATTCGTTCGTAGCGAGTTTGCGGGCTTGAAGATAAATTGTTGAACTGAGATTGCGAGGGGCCAATGCTGCGTCGTCGTTACCGTATCGCATACATTCCCTGGGCTCATGTTATCTGCTCTGTTTTATTTATGTCGTCAACTCTTGTAAATAATTTTACATTAATAATAGCAATTTTTATTGATTTGATGCACTTCCGAAAGCAATCGCTGGAAATTTGTGTAGCTGGCAATCAAAAGCAAAGCAGCCAATCAGTTCCTGAGTGTCCATAGGGCTTGGTTGAGCCAACTTCAATATTTCTCGATAGGAGGGCTTATTTAGTGATGGTGTTTGTATTGTATGGGAACAAGGTTCAGTTGACCCAGAGCCGTCAGGAGTCTTTATTCAATGGGACCTGTATATTTTTTGTTGTTTTTGTTGCAGCGTACACCCCCACCCGCTTGATAGGAGGGATAGGTATTACTTGAGGTAGAGTGCAAGAAAGATGGGTGAGAGGGCCTGCGGATAGAAAGGAGTCGTAGAATTGCACTTGAGTTTGTTTGGGTTTGGTCAGGGTTTGTTCTAGCCAAGTTTTCTCGACTTTTGGTTCCCACCCTCCACACTTTTACAAGAAGCAAGTTCAAGCTGTGAAAAATAGATTTCACGTATTAAACCTTCAGATTGGGTAGCCTTTCGGTATCCGCCTACAGCTTAAAGGAACAGCCCGGTAAAATAGTAGCTCGTAATAGACTCAAAGTTAACTCATATACAATTCGAATGGTTCTCATAAAAGTTTAGTTTATAGGGGTATATATTAGAATGGACGAGTCCATATGTACCTTCGATTTCGGAAGACGAGAAGAAACCGAGTGCAGACCACACACCATAAGAGACGACGGCCAAGAAAAAGCCGCTTTTCTTTTGGCCGTCGTCTCTTATGATGTGTGGTCTGCACTCGATTTTCTTCTCGTCTTCCGAAATAGTCTATGTATATTTGACCAGAAAAAAGCTACAAACGAAGAATCACAAAATGCCATGGAACAATGAGGCATAGGGATTGTTGCGAGGAAATCTATTCCATAGAATCCGGTTCCGCAATCCGTTCCAAGCATTTCCTTCATGTATGCGCTCTTCTGTGAAGAGCACAGCATACATGCTGATGTCTAGTTTGTTTAAACGTTCCTGCTGAACTTCGATCCAATCAAATCACACGTTAGCTATGATATATTTACTTGCAGGGCGTTATTCGAGCAAATAAGTCTTTGCGACGAATTGAACCTCTTTTGCGGCCAAAATAGAGGGAATGCTTTGTAGTTATAAAAAACGCTACTTCACCATCCAACTGACTCGCGCAGATTTCTCGTAGAGCTTTCAGAACAAGGCAGTGCTCTGAAAACTTTACGAGAAACGGGTCTGAAGTTAATTTCGAATATTCGCGTTACAAAATCTTTTGGGAAGTGAGGGGCAGGTTTGGCTGAAAGTTCTCCATGACCACTACAAGCTCATAGTTCTTGACTGGCAGCGCCCACAAAGGTCTGCTCTAGGTGATCAGTTAGAATTACCCAACTGTTGATTTTTTTAAAAATCCCCTGATTTTGTATGATATTCTGTGAAGTGGGCTTTGAGCCGATCGCAAGTTTGTGCCTGTCATCGCCAAAGATCGGTTCTGTCATTTTTGTTTACGAGCCAAGGCCAAGCGCCAAACACCATGTTGGTCTTTCCGAATAAAGGAACTCTTCATTAAATATCGTTTGAGGGAACTCATCCGGCTTAGATGAAGCATGTTCGCGAATTCGGTTGAGGCTTTTGCTCTTTCTTACAGTTCTGTAGCTCTCAGAAGAGGCACTTGAAAGCAGTGTAATGCCCATGGGGATGACAGCGCCTATCATGAACTGATTGAGCAGCTCAAAGAGTTCTGGTCCCGTCTAGTTATTCCTGAGAAAACTTACTCAGTGGGCTAGTATTCAACTGCGAAATCGAGAATTCACCCAGGCCCCCAGTTTTTTGTTGTCTTTGTTTACATTTGCACCTCACGTGTGTTCCATACATAAAAGATGTACATGGATGTGAACGAACGATTATTTAACACGAATCGATTGGGCTCTTGAAAAGCTGTCAATTCGATGTGCTTAAAAACAGCATTTATGCGATGTACAGTGTGGTGTCAGCTCCCATCTGTTCATGCTTGACACTTTCTGTCAGTAGCGCGTGCTGTCCGTCGTTTCCACTTCGAAGATGTTGAGCATTTACCGGCGACGACGTTGATTACGTGATATTTTGGGTTCGCACGGTGCCTAATTCGTTTGTGTTGATAGGTGTGAATTTCAGTGCAAACGGTGTCACTTCGAATTAGAACTTTCGCGCTGAATGATAGCGGTGAGGCGTCGTCTCGGTGCACTGCTGAACACACTTCAAAAACAGTGGCCAGGTTGTACGGGGTGCTGTGTTGGTGTTTGGTGAGAGCGTACGGTAGTTTCACTTTCGTTTTCGCCTCGTCGATTACAGTAGCCCCGCTCGATCATCGGACTCCTTTGCAGGCTGTCGCTCTCTTCGGCACCACTCCGAGCCTGCTTCGTTCACAGCTCTCGCCTTTAGCACTCATACTTTAGAGAGTGCATGTGACTGACCACTCGAGTGCAGTTTTTCGTCAACCCAGTTACTATCGTTGCAGCTTGAGAAGGACGACCGCCTCCTGGCATGGTGCCACACCCGCTTTTTTGGGGAAGTTATGAAGGTTGTACTCGCCGGTGCTTTGCGTCACGGTCATCGGCGGCGTCCGCGTTATTCCTGCACGGCAAACGATCTCGTCAGAATTTATGACGCATTCATGAAAATGCATGCGAGTCGGCTCGTTTGAGGAATTTTTGACGTACGCCCTGGGAATACGCATCAATTCTCAAATGCTCTAATTTTGACGTATCGGAAGATTTTTGCCCGTGCGACGTCCTCATTCGTACACTTTTGCCAAATTTTCCCATCACTCTATCTTTGAAGACCTGTTCTTTCGATGTCTCTCGTGTGGCAATCGTGCTTTGTTAGAGTCCATTTGGTCTCAGAATTCTCTCGCAGACAGAGTGGTTCATTCGGGTCGAGCTGATTGTGTTTCCAGCGGGGTTGTTCAATAAAAACTCTCTGCAGAGCGGATGTTGCACGCCAACTGCAGGGTCGATATCTCCCACTTTCAGTTGAGACATGTTTGTCATTCCTTCTGATGACCTTGCCGTCGTCTGTCCTACGGTTTGTTTCTATTTAATAGCAAGCAATTCTCGCGTTCTCTCCTCAAAGGAAGCGCCAGCGATTTAAACTACATGTTTTCATTACCGACCTGGCCTTGCTTTCAAGGACCACTTCTTCCACCTTTTACGTTTGGTATTGCAGCTTTTGTCTGGTTTACCTATGCTCTTCTCATTCAAGGCACAAGATTTGTATAGCAATTCTAGATGTTCAGTTTCAAAAAGCTCTTTTAGGCTCAGCCGGCTATGAAAAGCTGAAGTGTGAAATTGTCGATTGTTCCTAGCTGTTTCGCCTATCTTCTTTCTCTTCTTAACCTTCCTATCTTTTTCTTTTTCTCTTCACTTCTGACTCCTGCGCTAGGCTCGATCACCGAATCTCCTATGTCTGGGAGTTTTGGAAGGATAGGTACCTCTTCATAGCATTTAGTATGCAACTTTATGTCGCTGCATTGTACCGTGGTTCCAGAAAACTTCAAGTGTCTCTTATTCATTTTATGAACTTCCTGAGAAAAATCCTTCAGGGCTCTAAGTGAATTGGAAGAGTAAATTTAGGTTGCATTATAATAGTTTTTGATGGAGAGCTGCGGTCAAAAACATCGCCTAATTAGAAAAAAATCTTCAAATCGTTGATCTGCTAGAGCTCTCGTGAGAGGGGGGGGGGTCTTTTAGGCCATGGAGAGCTTTTTTCGAAATGATTTCTGAATGTTGTAGGGGCTTTTGTTATGGATACAGAACCATGGTCCATTTTCCCTGAACGTCCCCAGGAGGTTCACAAGAATGCTGGGGTTGTGAACAAAACGTTAGCCTGAGGCGGAACCTCGCTACACTACATTCGCAAGGCGAACTGCAGCCAAAGCAGCAGTTAACTAACAAAAGCAAGCTTCCAGGCGTGTCAAAACAGCGGGGAGAAATGGCCCAAAGTTCGATCCTCCGTGATGACAAATTTTTGCAATTTATGTTGGCGCCTCCAAATTGCCGCAAAACACGACAATGACATCTATTCTCGACGATGGCGCCATTTGGCGGCAATCTGGGGCGCCAAACTATATTGCAAAAATTAGTCATCACCGGGGATCGAACTCTGGACCATTTCTTCACCACTGTTTTGACATTCCTGGAGGCGTTCAGGAAAAATGGATCATGGTTCTGTGTTCCTCGCATGAGCCCCTACAACATGCAGAAAACCATTTTGAAAAAGCGCTCCCCATGTCCCGAAGGCCCTTCTTTGTCAGGTTCGTAGTTCACTGCCAATGGTAATCAACCGGGTCATAAGGTTGCAGGTGTGAGTACTGGATCGCGTTGGCACGTGAAAAAGCTGGGTCGTGGTGCCTTAGTGGGGTGAACAGTAGGGCAGCTGCTCGGAAAATAAGAGGTTCTGTTCCTGTCCATAACAGCATTTCGAACATAATCTAGGATTGTGATAAAATTCAGAGGGTATCTTTGCACCGTACCATCTTGAAAGCTATGCGTATTCCATTCACCAGTCACTCCACTATCTGTATATCACTTGGCTTATCTCGTACATGGCAGGTGAACTGGTCGTTCAGAGTAATTGCGAAGCACGTGCCATCTTGCAGAGCTACAAGTCTGCTACGCGGCTGCTCGTCTTTCGGCAGGCGATATCTGCGTGCACATGTGTGGCAGGTCGTCGCAGACGCCGATGTTGCTCGCATTCCTGCATGCTTACCTCGACTAACACGAGTTGTGTACGTGAACGTTGCCAGGTTTTCTATTTGGATTGGGGCCCTTTATCACTCATTTCCTGTGTAACAGCTGATGTTGCACGAACCTTCTCGATATCAGTTGCTTTCCTCACAACTGCTTTGACAGCTTAGACGATGATGTCATTCGCTTCGTCTCCTCACAGTATGCTTTGAAGTATGAAAAGTACACGTTTTCCGTGCAATGCCCTTCTCATCATTTCGTCGACTTTTTTGATTCCGATGGCTTCGCTCTTGTTTATGAGATATAACGTCATTATTTCTCCGCCCCGTACATCTCGAAAGAGAGTAGACTGATTTCAGACCGTTGGCGAGTTGCCTCTGTGCAGCCCCTGTCGTGAAGAGACTGAGCTCAAAAGCACAACTCTCTTACTGAACGACGTCGATGGAAACATCTTCGGTTGCAACTGCCGATGCTCACCAGTATGAACCACCCTACGCTGCACCAGTAGATTCGCAGCGGAAGAAGTTGGAGCTCAAACTGAACACAGGCAATGAAAAGCTATGCTCGGTAAGTCCAATTCAGTGCTTAGGCGCTTTCTCCTTACGGCCATCATAAACGGGGTACTACCGACCGCACCATCTCATCAACTTTGATGAGATCGGTGTATAGGGTAATTAAGGACCAGGCCATGTCTTCCCTTGATCCAGTTCTAGTTAATTAAGAACGAAAGAAATCCCGAACACCTCACCACGGAAGCTCTTGAGATTACCAGTTATGCTGTCTCCAGCGAGCACCAATAGCAAGTGGGGGTCTCCCTTCAACTACCATTTCACCTTCCTCGGAGCTCAAAATGCCACATCTGCCATTCCCTTGCCCTTAGGGTAACACAGCACTTCTCATCCCCGTTAATAGATGATTTCCAAGCCTCGCCAAACTGTAGCGTTATGGCAATAGATTTCCTTCATTTTATCCAGTGCCATTGATTCAATTCATTACAATTGGAGGATGAGATTGTCTAAATGGTGTTCTTGCAGTACGATCCACCATCACCGTGCTACAGTAACCCAACAGACAGTGAGCCGCCGTCGCCGGACTCGGGTTTCTCATCCGACGAGAATGTGTCGCCTCTCTCACGCAGGTACTGTGCTTTTGATCCTTCCTAAAACTGCTGAGAACGAACAACTAATTTAAGCAGCAATCAAATTCAACTTGACATCCTGGTGCATTTCGTAGAAACTCCGGAGATTTGACCTTTTACCTTTGAGAACCGGAGCAGCGCATTCGGCGTGGGAGCGTATCACTGACTTAATGGTAGCCGTCAGCAACGGATGCATAAATCTTCCTTGAATATCGTTCTTGAACGTTCCAGATCATCGCCTTTGGGATAATTTACCAGTTCTGGGAACAATGAGTGGGATCTATGGCTGCTCGGTGGATAGACCTTTTATATAGACGACCTTTTCGTTCAGAGCACGTGCTCTGCGGAAATGAAACGCGAGTAGTTTGATCAGTTGAATAAGCGGTGACCATGAACTGAGGCGACGACGCTCACTCTGGTCTATTCACGTCGTGGCGCTGTCGCCAGATCGCGCATGCGTGAGAAGGATCCAGTTCTTGTGTGCTGGAAATTGATGATTATTAATTGTTTGTTTACCACGCTACTACTCAGTGCGTACTCGGGCCATTTATCTCCCCCTCTCCGCAGACGTATTTGTTTTGAAGAAGTGCTAATTCCCTGGTCGAGTTACGCATTAGTAGTTTTCATGGGTGACGTTGGTCAACACATACGAGACGAGAGCGCACCAGGGTTACAAATGACCCAGACATAAGTCTGAGACGTGCGGAACATTTCCCATCTCAAGAATGGATCCTCTTGTGAAAGTGTTCAGAAACCCCAATTTTTGATTCAAAAACAATCCGTTTGCGATTTTTTTCGAGACCAAAGTATCGTAGGGTGTACTGCCGGGCTTTACCGTAGTCCGCTGTCATCTTTCATGTTTAGTGTTTGTAGCGGTGGAAGAAATCAGTTTTTGCAAGCATTCAAGAAGGACTTATCATCTCAGCCACAGCTTATAAAAAGATGTTTTGCTCATGTAAAGGGCATGATATTCCGTGAAAAATAGAACGATTACTGTCGAGCACAAAGTTAGTTCGTCACTTGTTGCTCAGAATATGTTTCGATGAGGAATTCAGTACATCCTCATGCAAATCGTAAACAAGAGTACATTTTCAAGATCGGAAACGGCATGTGGGCAGCATGGCTAAAGATTTTTTGCAGCTGATAGGTTACCTGGGAAAGAAGAAAATTGCAGATCCGGAACTGATGACTAAGTACGGTCACCAGTATCGAGTCCCAAATCGCCGGGTCACATTGAGCAGCGCGAAATTCAGGACATACTGACACATGCCGATTAGTTCGTTAGAGGATAAAATTACGTTGCTCGATGCTTGAAGACCCAGAAAGGGTCTAGGGCTGTAAATTCAGTCCTTGAGTGCCTAATTTTGTTGCTGTCGTCTGCACCATCTCGTTTAATCAGTGCCTCATGACCATTGTAATCTAACGCACTAAGCTTTTGCTACACTGCTCACTCACCACGAAGCCCTTTCCTCCTCCAAAGTTAATCCGGGAGACGTTCAGTTCTCCTTCAGAGTTCAGGTCACCAGAGCTGCGCGATCATTAAAGCTATTGTTAAGCTTGGGTTTAGGCTTAGGCTTAGGCTTATGCTTACACAATGGCTTATGCTCAAGCCTATGCTTGAGCCTAGGCATAGTCCCAAGCTTGCTTCTAGCAAGTGAGGCCTTCACCTTCTGCCTTGGGATCTGGTGCTGAGCCAGGCACCGAGTCTGCGCCTTAGCCATCCACGACAGAGAACATATGATAAGTCCACGTAGCCACGTAACCGGCCAGAAAACACAAACCTGCGTGTCGCGCGAACTGAATTTGCAAATAGGTCGCTGTCAGACTTTGCGAATCCAGCGATTCGCTAACAATGAGCGAACCGGCCATAGTAGCAAAGGCCTTAAAGGCATGCCCCAGGATCGCACTGGTGTGGCTCTTGCACACGAAT
>MU869115.1:43471-57061 GCA_036418205.1 Ostertagia ostertagi
CGTGCTTTTCCAGGTTGCGATTCGCTACACTACCAGCAATTGGGCCACCCACGACGAGGTCGCCGCAACTTACGGACACACCGTCTTTGGCGCTGACAACGTCGACGCCTTTGTATTCTCAATGATGCTTCCCGCAGGTGTAAAGGTTCGTTTAAACTAGCCCTAAGTTCTTGTGCACTGCGCAATCGGCCGGATTCGATCTGCCATTTGACCCTAGCCCGGCTCCTCTCCCCACTACACCGCTCGAGGAAATAAACAGAAGAGCTCCAGGGCTTTCTGAATTCCGTATCTTCACATGGCTGTATTTCTTACCTAGGTTAGCAGGCGCAGCAGATATTTTCTTACATTTCAAGGCAGTTTTCACGATGAAAAGGTAGCTTATTGGAGGTTGAGGTGGTCAGTGGAGCAGGGATAAAGAAGAAACCATGGGAAACGGCCCAAACCCGAGAAATGGGACCCCTTCCTTGCCCGTTGATTTGCGCATTGATGCGACTCTCATCGTTGTGTCTCTCAACGCTACGCTCTCTCTGCTATCTAATCACTTACCGAGTATGGGCCTGCGCCGGGTGGTGAGATGGTTGGTGGACGGTGCAGGCCAATTGGGCCGTGGATTAGGGGGTGCGTAGCGTTTCTCCTCCTGGGGTCAGGTCACCTAAAATTGAGACGCCGTTCATTCGCTCGGAGCAAGCTTAGGACTAAGCCTAGGCCCAATCATAGGCTTAGGCATAAGCCAATGTGTAAGCATAAGCCTTAACCTAAGTCTAAACCCAAACTTAACCTTAAGCTTCAATGATCGCGCAACTGTGGTGACCTGACCCCAGGAGGAGAAACGCACGTCTCCTCTTTCTTCAACCATCGTTCTTATCGTGGAATCCTCCTTTTAGCGTCAATTGAGGCTATTCTGCAACGGTTTTGGTGGACTGCAGGCGGTTACTGGGGGGTGGGGGGAGGTGTTCCACTTGCCGGTTTAGTAGTGCACTAATCAGCTGATAGGAAATTGGTTACTATATGCACCGAAAACGCCCCTTTACCTAAACCAAACTTACCTAATCTAAAGTTTCCTAAACTCTTACTGGTTTGTCGTCCTCAACCAAATATTTCAGGAAGGACAATGCCAGTTCTGTGTGCGTTTCTCCGTGAATGGTCAAGAATTCTGGGACAACAACTCGGGAAAGAACTACTGCGTGGACATTGTTCCGGACGCGTCACTGCCGCCGTCGTATGAGCGCTGTCCCGTACCCACAATGACTCCGGCAGTCACCACGTTTTTCACACCGCGTCGTCTACGCCGTTGGGGAAGGGCCCAAGAGGAATCGGACGATGAGAGCTCACGCGTGTACATCCCTCGCCGTAGGGCTGTGCTGTAGATGCGCCTGCTTATTGGTGGAGTCGACTTACCAAGTGTGCTATTTGTGCTTGGTTGTAGACAGTCATTGAATCGGAGGTGACTGTCGTGCGGGTAGTTGTCGCTTCTCCTCCATTTGCCGCTCATTCAAGTCAGCGCTTCATTTCGGAAATCGTCATTGTGCCTCGGTAGAAGTGTATTTATGCTCTAACATATTACTTAACGTGGTACTAATAACGAAGTTTCACCCGTCAGTGAAACACACAATTGCTTTGAGTTCATCGTAGTGTGCGCTACGGTGAAGCAGCAGCTCTTGTATTCGCTTGTGAATTACCGTATCAAACGCTATTCGCGTTGCTTACATCCATAGATAATAGCTGTAGTACTAGTGTTTTTTTTTGCTTGCAAGTTGACGGCGACTGGTCAGCCTCCTTGTGTTTGTGACCATGTCGCTTCCGGCTTTTTTGTCTTGATGAGTCGATTAGACGCCGGGTTTTGCCTCTTTGAATGGTGTATCTGTCGGCTTCATATATTTGCCGGCTGCTTTTTTTGTCCTTGTATTCGATTTGTGCCTTATAATTGCGTTTAAATCGCGCTAATGCTGTGATGTAGTGCCTCTCGCCCGTGCCTGTTCGATTCCTTTCGAGCTCATCAAAACGACGCCTTTGCCGCCACCCCGCGCCCCCGCGCCCCATCTCCCTCCTCCCAGACCCCCCGTTCACGTGCCCGCATCCTCCCCACACACTGGCATGGGCTCCGCTGCGCGTAAGCCAAAACAAATCTCCGTTGTGATGTCCCTTGCCATATGTGGAATCTCTTCTCTGTCGTTTCGCACGCATTTCTCATTATCTAACCACGACACAACAATAATAACAGGATTGCTTTACGGGTGCGTTGTTTATAAATATATACATATTTTTAATGAGATAGTTCCCTTTTTCTCGTCGTTTTATTTGTAATTCCTTTTTGTGTATTTTGATGCTTGAATACATATTTTTATGACAATAAAATAATCTGACATAGTAGTGTATAATGTCTGGCAAAAATACACGGATCACAGTCAACTCAG
Organism: Ostertagia ostertagi; assembly: GCA_036418205.1. Classification (NCBI taxonomy): domain Eukaryota; kingdom Metazoa; phylum Nematoda; class Chromadorea; order Rhabditida; family Trichostrongylidae; genus Ostertagia; species Ostertagia ostertagi. Next base: position 45,886 of record MU869115.1, read on the forward strand.
AGAATTCTTCCGTCCAAAAAAATACAGTAATAGTTTTTTTTTCAACAATGGACAGAGCAGTTCCATTTTAAATCGTAATTTTCAGGGTAATGGTGTGGGGATTGGACGCTAACGGAGCCAACACCGACTTTGAAGAGGCGTTTTTGAGAATTTTGTTGGAACAATAGATGTTCAAAGCTGCTAAGCAAAGAAAAAACACACCCTAACCCCCTCCCCCCCCCCCCAGAAGCTTCACACAAAAGCCAGCTATCAAGCCCTCCATCATCAGGGTCAAAGGCATGCCCCAGGATCACATTGGTGTGGCTCTTGCACACGAATGCGAATGTATTGGTGCGAAATGGGCCGGCAGTGAAAAAAAAGGAAAAGAATCCGTCGAAAACGCTAAGGTTGAGGGCTCACTCACCTTCCTAATCGGCTGTGCTAAGGGAATGAGAGACTAAGCGCGGTTAGAGGAGAGTATGAGATGAGAGAGCGCAACAGATGAGAGAGCGCCAGACAACAGAATAATGAAAGAAAAAATCTGCAGGTCAAGCGGCTTACTTGGAAAGGCCCTAGCCCTTTTGCTGGGTGATTATCCTATAGACCGAAGGGAACCGTTCAAAATTCTGCCTGAGTTGTGCGTTTAATAACTACATGGCTCAAAGCTGGAACTCCTGAATTTAACTCTAACTGGCGAGCATCAAAAGCAGCAATGACGAAAATATCGCAGGATGTACTGCTAGAGGTTCGAAGTAAGTCTTTATTACGTGGGTCAAGAGCCAATCACTTACTCTAAAGGTCTGAATGGAGGTCGATGCGTGGTGCATTTTTTTGTGGAATTCTGAGCCCTGAGCACTTACTTACTCATTGCGCTACATTACAGACAAGTCATTTTTGGATATTGCAAGGGTTTGTAGGCGGAGACTAGAAACCTTCGGCTTGTGTATTGAAAGTAATTTCTAGTGTGCTGGACAGTACCTGCCTTTCCAGTCGCCTCTCATACAGCCAACAGTTTTCTCGAAAACGCCTCTCAGCTTCGATGCTCCGCTGGTGGGATTTGTAAACAATGAAAAATTCTGTACTTCAAAGGCCACTGGGAAAACAACGGAGTATAGCTATACAAATGCAAAAACGAAAGTACAGTGTACAATAGAAATTCGCAAGAAAACAAGAAAATGATATCCGATTCTGAGACACATGGAGAGAGCCGCCGTCTGTCAAAATCGTCGAGTAGCCCGTGAGTCGGCTGGAAAAAATAAGACAATTAAAGAACAAAATGCTTCTGACTTGCAGTAAATGTAAGGGCAGTGCAGTAAGCGCACAAGTGAAACTCGATAAACGTAGAGAGGATTTGCTTCGCTACATCCTCATGGACCTTTGAGCATCTTTCTGAACTTTGCCCATATAATAAGCGGCGCAATCGTAAGATGGGGCGACCTCTGGAACTAAACCCAAGAGGGAGAGAAACTTCAGGGAAAGCGGAAATTGCTCATGCACCCTGGATTTTCTCCTCTGACGTCTAAGATATGAGTCCCAACAAAAAGAGCGTTTAACGCGATTTGAATTGCGTTGCCACAACAATGCCTCCGTATCTTGCGATAGCGCCTAATAAGCTGTACAATATGGTAACGATAAGCTAGACAGGCCACCGAGTTTCTTTCCATCCTCTCCCTAGTGAATGATACTCGCTCACATAAGCACTAGCGCATGCAACTGCAACGTATGTAGGAAAGCTAATTGTTCGTTAGGGCTGAAACAGGCTGTCGGATTATAGCTTTGCTTCTTCGATTCGTAAGCTGGAGATGCTGCTCGCACCATTGATAATCGATGGGCGTCCAGATCGGTTGATTGGTTTGGTGGGGGTAGAAAGGAGGTAAAATTTTTTGGAAAGTTTTGAGTTTTTGTGGGGGTAAAAAGGCTGCATAGGAGGTACCCAATCGATCCGCTGCAGCAAATTCTTGACCAAAAATGGCGACCAGTCGTAAGATACTGTGGAAACTAACAAAGGTGTCAAAGAATTCACGACCACTATCGAGTGCGGATTAAAATCTATTCACAGCCTTCACATATTCCGCAGTCGACATCTGGCTTGTCGTAAACAGTCCGCAAGCGAGAAAAAGGGTGAGAATATGGTCATCATTTTGGATAAAACTTAGCAGGAGTCTTGCACAAGTTTGGCTTTTTATTGAATATGTCAGTGGTTTTTCTCTGAACAATCAAATTGCGGTTGTTGAATTGCAATTGTTGAATTGCAAGGAGTTAGTCTTTCCCCTGTGTCTTTATTTCGCAATCCCAACTCACTGATGAGCTCCGGGGATTGACGAAATAATAAGGTTCGTCTGAGGAAGGAGCGAAACGAACCATTTTAATTATTTCGTTTATAATGGTTTTTCTTTCCTTTAGTTGAATTCCTCCTCAACTAACGCTCTTGTACAGAATTAGATAGGGATCAAAGCTAATTTAGACATGATCAAAACTCCAGAGATCCCATTTTGAGAATTTCCGTAAAAACTGAAAAAAAATCCTGCAATTATACGCTTCTCGATGCCCTCATTTCAATAACAGTTATCCTGCGAGTGTTTCGTAGCGCTTAACTCCACTGGATTTAATCACAAGATCCGCAGGCAATATTTACAGTGCAGAAGCTCGGCCGAAGTCCTACAGCTGGTTGAAAAATTAGCGGATCAGTGACTTTGTACAGCGGTGGCCAAAAAAGACACTTTGCTCTATAGCGCACATCATCAAACTTTTCGTCGCACATGGTGCCGCTGCTGGTGGAAGTTTTCCCATAAGTGGAAGCAAACCGTCCTTCACTGCTCGCCGTCCTCAAAATACGACGTCATATTCCGGATCACCTGTTGACGCTTACAACCGGGACTGGGGTGATGTCGTTCCAGCCCGAATGAGGCTACGCGAGTTTTCTGTAATCTGTTCAGCACAGATTGGCTTCTCGCGGAATAGTACTCAATATATGCAAACACCCCTTGTCAACCAGCGTATTCAGATGTCTGTCAGTAAAGGTCCATGGTCCGTCGAGTCCAGTTGAGCTCGAGCCGTGCACGAGGTTCCAAGGAAATTCTTGAGATGTTCTTGGAGCAAAAGGTTATTATAAAACGTTTATTTATAGATTTGGAGTGCTCTATAATACTAAGTGGGGAGCAGTCGGTTTGAGTCTAGCAAAGTATGATTAATGCTGTCTGAAATGTAGAGTGACGTGTCTCTTGCTTGGCGACCCCTTGTAGATTTAGGATTAGACCGTTCGTGTCACACACGACCTACGACATTCCATGCATCTGTGACTGATTCAAGAGGATAATCACTGTTCGATGATATGAACATTTCCGAGTGGCAGTGCGGCTATAAGCTGATGAGTGAGAGCAAAGATGTGCCAAATGGTGAGTCGGTAGAAAAAATTAATTGGACAAAAACCTAAAGAAAACTCCTTCTTTTCCTCATTGATACAAATATGAACGAGCTAACCACGGCTGTTCGCGTCTGAAGGCTGCTGCAATGAATTGTCCTTTGGGTGAAAATCCACTGCGGGGGCCGCTCCATTATGTTCTCCAGTACTGTGAGATAGATATTGAAGCGCTCGCTGACACGTATTCGACCCATTTAAATTACACTTCTGATTAGTATCGTGGAATGTTGTAATGTGGAAGGAATTCTGAGATGTTTTCATACTTCCGGCTGCCAGGGTATAAGGAAACGGCCCTGGACCAGGGGAGTGAACACCAACTTCTAGGCCTAAGGGAGAAACTCTAGGGTGGATGACCTGAGGCAGAAAATTGGATAGAATATAGGCAGAATGTGTGAAATGCAGGAGTTCTACCGATCTTATAGTGAGTACACTTAAAGGACGAATTCACGCTGGAAAGGCAACCCATTTCAAATTAAGTTAGCGATGGTGAGTGGTACACTAAAGAAGGAAAAACCATGAGAAACGGCCCAGAACCGAGAAAATGGGACCCCTTCCTTGCCCGTTGATTTGAGCATTGATGCGACTATCATCGCTGTGCCCTCTTCAACACTACGCTCTCTCACCTATCTAATCACTCGCCACGTATAGACCTGCGGCGAGTGATCAGATGATCGGTGGGCGTGCACTGGCCCCAAGATTAGGCCTTACTGAGGTCTGGCCGAGGTTCAACTCTTTTCGTGCCATTGCCAAAATCCGCACGCCTCAGGAAATCTGGGCGAGTCTCCTCGACTAGGTGAATTACTCCTTCTCGCATTCATTCTCAAGCGTGTAATTCCTCTTTAATGAGTGTTTATCTGATTATATATAGTCACTTTGGTTAGATTTTATGGGGGGCCATTCCTCCGAGCTACATTTTCAGCGCAGCGCAATTTGTTTGGTCAAGCAGTTTGTTAAAAGAATTGCTGTGCCATCGGACCCATTGGAAATGCTGTTAAATTGGAGGCTAGTCTACTGAAATCTCACATGCTCAGCCAAAAAAAGGCAATTTATAGTCCAGACTTTTCATGTGCTGGACGCCGGTGAACGCTCTATGGACCAGTGGAAGTAAAGCGGATCTGTCGTTTGAGGAGCTTGTGAATATGAAACTCACTTTCCGAAGTGGAATCCGTGGAACCTTGTGGATGCACCTGGTTGTTGACGTGGAACGTCGGCGGCATATTCATTTCGACATCGTTAGCTGAAAATTGGTCACAATTGATGGAGGGATTTACCATTCCGAAACTAAAGAAATACACAAGCAATCCAATCCTCGTCTCACCGCAATCACATCAAGTCAAGCAGAAATGATAAGCGTAAAACACTCGCAACAACTCAATCGGTCACAAAACGAAATGCGCCATTCGCGATTTACACCAGTTTAGCTAGGCTAGAATTTTGCTGCGCAGTAGCCAGCTCTGAGACGTTTTCAGATTCTTGCTAGCAAATCGTCAGCACGACACAGCAGTAGCGATCTACGATCCCTTCCCCCTTCCACTAGCCCATTTCACAGACTCCAAAGAGGATTGTTCTGGCTGATACAGAGAACTGAAATATGGCACAGCTTCATTCTTCCCCACTAGTAATATTAGGTTGGAAAGAAAGTTCTGAAACACCCCGCAGCCAAAATTTGAAACTTATTTTTTTATTCTTTGTTTATTCAATGACCCATAACATATTGACCATTAGATACAACAACACTACGCCAACCTTCGGGCATTTGGGTGACACCGCAGAAATTAGAAATTAGGAAGATTTTTGCCAAACAACCTTCTGGTGTCGGATTTGCGCTCGTTTACGTCGTCGAGCTTCCTGTTCTCCAGGTAATGAGCAAGCGAGCAGGAAAGGTTGAAGAGGTGTATAGCTTTGACGAATATGGCCGATAGACAACCGCCTGCCTGGCTTGAGACCGAACACCCGCGACGTTGCGCGTTGTCGTGAAGCAGGTTGACTTGTCGCTATATTCGCGAAAGCTCTTCTGCAATCTTTTCGAGCAGCTAGCATTGTGAAGCCCTTGTACTCGTCAATCCTCCAGACAGATCATCACCCGTGGGAAATACCGTCTTAATTCCAAAAATATGACAGCATCACCATCCCCCATAATTTTTAAGTCGACGTATTGTAACACCAGTTCCCCCTACTCCAAGCCGCTGCTGCAGTCGCATATGGTTGGAGAGACAGTACTCTTGATTTCGCCAATGGCCACATGCCACGGCCTATCGTGCTGCTGAGTGACGAGAAGTACATGTGCACATGTCCACCCGGTGAAATCGTGCGGTACCTATTCACCACATTTCCAAGACCTGTCAAACTCCTGAAGAGCCCAGAGGATGGGCTGGAAGCACTCAAGACCCTCCGTCAGCTTGTATGACGATTGCCCAGAATCACCTTTGATTACAGCGGTGACGAGGTCAAAATGGGCAGTAGTCGTGTGTTGCGTCAGAAAGATCAAAGTCTTCGCTGCGGAGCGTTTAAACCAAGCCGAAACCGCCATGTGAGAGAACGTGCCCAGGCCTATCCCGGGACTGATCCTGACCACCTCTGGTGGGCAGATCTCTCTAGGCGGAGCTCTTACAGAATGAGCGCTCGGAGTGTCTGGCGGGAAAAGTTGATTTAGTGCCATGCAAACGCCATTATTGGGAAAGCTGATTTGATCACCGTACGTAGCACGGTCCACTCCTACTATATACCACCCATGGAAGATTCCAGAGCATTCGGGAGAAATCCAGAAAGAGCGCGAATTGAGTGTTAAGGAACTTTCCTTCCAACCTAATATTTTTTTGCCCACATGCGCCATAGGTACCTTAAAGATGAAACACTAGCGCAGAAAGGGAATCCTAAGAAGACTCTTAGATAGCATGAGATCTGCACTCTAGATATTGCACTAGAAGTACTGAAATGAAATGTGGAAGTTATAATAGAAACGAAATGGACAGTTACAATGACGCAACTGAGCCAGGCTTGATAGAAGACTTTCAATGAATGCTGTTTACTCGTACGCTGAAACTCAAAGAGACAACAGTGTGCGTGTACATACATAGAACTGAGCAGAAATCAAATTCCCATTCGAGTGTTTTTTCTTGATGGGTCATCTGGCCAACTTTTGACAGTACAGTTTTTCGCTATTGCTGCGAAATTAATGGGAATTAGATTTGAGAATGTTATTTCCACGAATTGAGATCATTTTCACTCAATGCGGCTTACCGTCTAGACAAGTGACCCTAAACAGGCAAGTTCACGGAGCTTCTTGTTTCTCTTGGAGTTTTCAGTTTTAGTTCTCTTGGAGTGCATTTAAAATCTGAATAAGATTTAAAGCGCTAGACTGCGTTACTTGTCATGGCTACATTAAGAATGAAGCAATAAAAGAAGTCGAATTAAAGGCGAATTCCACCGTAAGGTCAAAGTCGAAGAAGTTGAATCTTCCTTAGAGAAAAGCCAGGCGGACCCTTAAGAATGCGAACCAGCACGGAATTTGCAGCGAAGGATATGCCCCCTAGCATGGCCGTTTCCGCGGCGCTGTAGGGTCGGTGCGCCTTCCTCTCGCCTGTCTGACCCTCTGCCATTTAGCAGAGAGCGCGTTGCGTCAAGGCCGATGTCAGACTTTGCGAATCGCGCGATTCGCTAGCGTCCGCGGTCGCGTTGCGGTACCAGCCAATTGAGTGATTCACTGGCCGCGACGCGACCGCAGACGCTAGCGAATCGCGCGATTCGCAAAGTCTGACATCGGCCTAAGAGGGCACCCCCGCAGAAATTCGCGTCAACGGCGGAAATCAACAGGCCAGGAAGGGATCCGTTCCCCAGGTTCCGGATCGTTCCTCATAGTTTTTTGTCCCCGACCACTGATTTTTCCACTAATCCTAAGGTTCCCTAATTCTCCAAACTACAACTGCGGCCGTTCAAGGTCTGAAGGGGAGGCTATAGTTACGCGCGACCGTACGTGTTGAAACACAAAACTATTTTCTGTCTATTCTTCTGGTGCGTCTTTGGATGTTTACTAGACGCTCGTCTCGACCTGCCTTGCTCTTTGCTTTTCCCCCCTAACGTTCCCTCGTTTTTTGTCTATTTTTGGACAAAATAACACACCAATTCAATCGGCGACCCGTGAATTTGAATGATCAAAACAACATTTCATTATTTTCATTTATGTTAATTAATTTCATTCAAAAAAGTAGGATGATTATCCAACTACTATTTCTCCGAAGGCAGTGCGATAGATCCTGGAGAGGTTTAAAAAAGACGCGGGGGTGCTCAATAGTACGCCAATGGCGAAAAAAAAGCAGAAGAATCCATTCAGAATACGCAAAGTAGCTATCCTCATATTGCGGTTATTTTACCAGATTAGTCCCCCGTCAACCGCCGGGACCTTCCTTTCCTGCGCAAGCTTTCTATCCTCCGCTATGGTCCCTTCCTCCTGTGACACCAACACCTCCTGGAAGTGACGCGTATGCAACACAATGGTGTTTCATACAGTAGAAGGGACACAATCATGATATGACGGTAGATTTTTCGCTTCCCTTCCTCATCCTCCCTTCCTCTCTCCACTGCCCTCCAGCTGCCACTGCAGCACCATGTGGAATGAACGGAAGTGTGCTAAGCAGGTGTTTATATAGCCCTAAGAGTGTTATCACAACTATCCTGCTACAAAACATTGATATCTCAAATCCTGTAAGCTACCCGATTTGTTAGCGGTTTGTTTATCCCATGAGCTTCCTTCTCACTCACTTCATTTTGCGGACGGACACACATACATACATACATACACACACACACATACAGATACACAAACCGACACACAAAGTTAGCGCTTTATAAAATAGAAGGATATATGAGGGGCGGCGACAAAGAATTAAGTTTGTGGAAGGTGTGAACCCAGTAGCCGACGTCGTGCCAACAAACATCACGCTTGGACTGATAACGTATTACAGAGGCAAGTTGGGAGATACAACCGCTGAAAGGGAAAAGGAAGCGGCTAACAGAGTCGTCCGGTCGTCGGGCCTGCTCGTTATTGGCGCCATCTTTTCGCTGCGTCGGGACGACAACTTTTCGAAGAGCGCGGGATTTTTGAATTTGACGATTGAAGCACTTGATCGGAGTTGAATATGAAAGGAACGGGCCTGCTTGGCGTCCCTGTCACATTCAAATGACGCTTAACATGAAACTCGGGCCATCTGCAGATTGCGTCGTCCGCGACGCCCGATCAGTAGCGCGGGGATCCGACATCTGTTTTGACATAACACCCAAAGGGGAGTGCTCATCCACAATGAAAGGCCAACAGCAAACAGCTCGCCCATGTCACCAACTGCACCAAGTGGGCGTAACGCTTTGGGGGAGGAGTGCTTCGGAAGTCCTGCTCAGCAACCAGGGCACCTTTCGTCGTGAAAGCGCCACACTTCGCTTCCTTGGCAGCCAAGTAACTGCTTCGTGTGGCGCACTTCTCCCCCGATGCGCCCTTCCTTATCGTAATCGCTTCCTTTAAAGGAAGAATTCACGCTGGAAAGGCAACCCATTTCAAATTAACTTAGCGATGGTGAGTGGTACACTAAAGAAGGAAAAACCATGAGAAACGGCCCAGAACCCGAGAAATGGGACCCCTTCCTTGCCCGTTGATTTGAGCATTGATGCGACTATCATCGCTGTGCCCTCTTCAACACTACGCTCTCTCACCTATCTAATCACTCGCCACGTATAGACCTGCGGCGAGTGATCAGATGATCGGTGGGCGTGCACTGGCCCACCGCGCCAAGATTGAGCCTTAATAGGTCGCCGAGGTCAACTCCTTCGGTGCCAATTGCGCTTCAGTCCGCACCCTTAGGAGGTCCGCGGGTCCCTCAACTAGGTGAATTACTCCTTCTTCTTCGACCTATTTTCTAAAATTCGTCTTTAAAACTCGGGGGTGAATTCGTGTTCAAGGAATCTTTCACGGAAAAATCATGATTCTATTTCAGCCATAATCACTGGCTTGAGACTCATCATCCACGATAAGAATGAAAAGAACAGAAAAATTGCATTTGTTTTGGCAAAAAAATTTCGAAAAACCGAAAGGGCTGCTACGCGTTTCAAGGTACCGCCGCACATCAAGATTTAAGTTCAGGAACAATGTCGGCTTCGTCGCGCAAGCGGCGAGGCCACGCTGCGACGTCGCTCCATTTTTGGGTTCGCTGCCCTGAACAGCAGGGGCGGCGTCGTTGACCGCTCTCACACTAGTGCTGGCATTGTGCACTGGAAAGCCTGCAACCGCGCTCTGACGCAAACGTGGGTTACGGTATACATCCTATGTTCCTTAACTTATAATCTTGTACGCCGCACATCTGTCACAAATGCTGGCGACGGGAATGCTTCCACTTGGTTCTTGGAGTGCCTTCACTAGAAACTCTTTCTGGCCTTTTGACTTATTGCATTCACATCTCACACTTCTACTGCATCCTATTCTATCGATCGATTTGTCTCTACTCTCCAAAATCGCACGCTTCAACCCGATTCTTTCCTCACGCCGACCTGATACGTAGCCGCCCCGAAGGCGGACTTCTTTCCCATTACTCGCACATCTCACACTTCGATTAGCCCATAAAAATGGTAATTTGTGATCTCGTTTCTAATCTCCGGAAACGCAGGAATCTTGTATGCCGTAAAAATTTATGTGCTCGCTTTCAAGATGACAATATACCAACAGATCAAACCATTCACATCAGCCTCTGCACGGCCTGAATGGCAGGAATTATCTTCGAAAGGACTTCCCTACGGCCGAGGCTACTAGTGAATGGGGTATTCGAGACTTTCGTAGTTGCCTAGAAATTCACGCAATGCCATGTGGTACAGTGGACGCTCACAAGTGACCCAGCTTTGTGTGCAGCTTTACTGTGTTCAGTGCAAGAACTAAGGAGACAAGGAAAGGAACACACCAGATCGTTGCCATGGATCGTCACCGTTTCTCGTGCCATTCGACGACACCGCACGAAATTTGCCGCTAAAGAAAAGCGAAGGATTACGTGACAAGAGGCAGAAGGTAATATGCACGACGTCACGGCTCACAGCACGCCACTAAACGTTCCATGCAACTTACTTTTCATAGAACTGAATGAATTGCAGTTCAGATCTAAAACGAAACAAAGCTCTCCAGACCTCTGTTATGTATAAATGTGTCCATGCTCTTTTCCAATTGTAGCTGTTGTTTTGCGATTGTTGCGAAGTATGGTCGGGTTTTTGTCGGAACCTTACTAATAAATATAACTTGGCGCCTCAAGGAATTATTGATCGGATAAGATATTGTAATGGTTGAAGTAGGGTCAACTGTCCGTTCGTAGTGTTCGATCAAGGGGGTCCCATTTGTGTTTTGGGGAAGGAGTATGTGGCATTTCGGGTTGAGCAAGATAACTTCCACTAAGAAAATCTAAACGTTGGTCACTGAAAAAGGGGTGAAATTGGATGGGATTTGATGGGTTGTTTTTGGCGATGAGACTTCCCCCCTCCCCAGCCCACCTCCTGCTCCTCGACGGCCGTTCGAAGGAAAGAAGCGGGTGGAGTTGGGTTGCGTCGACTGTAAGAATCAAATACTACTAGAGAAACAGCTATGATGGTGAGGACAGTGAGAGGGGTGTAGGAAGGGGTGTTTAAGGGGAGAGCAATTATAGCTGGTGGTGGTGTGGATGTATCAAGACCCCCCCTCCCCCCCCCCCCACCTAAACGGGAGTGGTCGCGAAGTTTTGAGAAATGTGCGATTGCTACGGTTGACCCTCAGGTGAA
>MU869116.1:24862-47377 GCA_036418205.1 Ostertagia ostertagi
CGTGAAGCATTTTAATTGAGGTTCAGACTGCTTCTTGCAATTCGCCTCGTCTAACAGCAGCTCTAGACATACACTAGATGAGCAGTACTTAAATGCTGCCCAGTTCAAGTCTTCCAAGCTTTTGAGCAATGGTTCGCTTTCGCGAGGCTGGAATGGTTACGTTCAACACGGAGTGAAAGCGAACACGAGTGAAGGTCTGCTAGCGCAGACATCTAGTACTTGCAGGTAAATCGTGCTTTCGAAGTTGGCGGGTTCGGCCGTCTTGGCAAGGCATCATCGAATAGAGAACGGCGTGGTTGATGTTAGCCAAATACAGTGTTCACTTGATGTACGTAGCAACCGAGCTCTGGAGAGTGACCTTCAACCTTGCAGTGCTTCATTATGGACCTCAAGGGAATGCACGCTGCTAGCGCGGATATCTAGCGCCTCCAGCTGTGTAGACATGTTGTGGGGATCTCGCAGTGTTTCGGCTTTATATAGGTGAAATTGTCCACTGAATGAGCACTCCCGATCATATATCGGAAAACTCAGAAGTCTGCACAGAAAGTGGGCTCAGTGGTTCCTTCTCACCCCTTACATTCTCGCGAACTCGTGGGAATCAACCACAAATTATCCACGCCTCTGTTCAATTCTTGAAGAAAGAGGGCCACGATGATGATAATGATGAACACCTCAGGACGGACCTCCGCCAACATTGAGTATTTCTCAAGAAGAGGTATTCAATCGCTCACATATTGTTTAAAGGCACAACCCAGGCAGAGGTCGTGTGAACTCTTCTCTTCGGTCAGAAGTATAGAACCCTAGGGGACAATCACAAATGTGGCGTTCACGTGCACGGAATTCGACCGACAAGAACGCTTTGGGCTTGCAAAGTAAGCTGCTCGAGCTGCAGCGAACGAGCTCTCTTATCAGGCCGTTGTCTGGTGCTCTCTCATCTGATGCGCTCTCTCGCCCCATACTCTCCTCTTCGCGCTTAGTCTCTCGTTCCTTTAGCACAGCCAATTAGGAAGGTGAGTGAGCCCTCAACCTGAGCGTTTTCGACGGATTCTTTTCCTTTTTTCTTCACTGCCGGCCCACTTGGCACCGATACATTCACATTCGTGTGCAAGAGCCACACCAGTGCGATCCTGGGGCATGCCTTTAAACGAATCTTCCGCGAAAAAGCCCGCCGCCATTACCCTAGAAAAACGATACCCTTACTTGTTAGACCCCCAGCCTCATGAGCATAGCAAAAAGGACGGAACATAAGCGTAATTTCAATAATGCTAATCCTCCACTACCACACAAAAACGATACCCCTTACAGCCCCTAGCCTCATGAGCATAGCAAAAAGGAACATAAGCGTTAGTTTCGATAATACTAATCCTACACACAAGACAAAATGATCACTCTTTCCGTGGAAGATTCCTTTAAGGTATCGTTTTCTGTGGTAATGAGGGCGGAGCTTTTTCCGTGGAAGATTCCTTTAAGTAGGAACGTTGGGTATGTGGGTTATTGAATAACTCAGGATGATAGGGTACTTCTTATGTTTTGAATATTGGTATCGAAAGCGGGGACTGCGTAGGGTTTCAACATAATACAAAGAATTGTATTCTTAGCGGCATCGTTCCATCCCACCGCCACTAGGCACTGATCCTCTTCAGCCTTTTGATGTTGTCTTGGAATGTTTTCCATACGAATAATTTATAAAGGAAGGAAAACTTTTTCTTATTTCAGTACATATACAATTTCTTCATTCGGCTTGGATGGGCAACGGAATGGGATCAGTTTGAGGTAATTCTTTGATCGCACTAATCTCCACTGGTTGAGGATCAGCATGTAAAAGAACCACTCTGTGAAGAAATGCGCAGCCGTTAACCACCCGACGATGCTTTGATGCTATTCCATAGAATTTTACTGCGTTAGTATAGATCCATTCATCAGTTGTTTAGGTGGACGGTTTTTTTTTCGAGTTTACCAGTTGCATATTGACGACGATTGAGTGTTGAGGAGGAGCCTTTCATTTACCGTACACTGAAATATATAACAATGGGTTCCTGTATGGAGCTTGAACGCGAAAAAAAAAGTGTTGATGCTTCATGGTGGCGCTTGATATTGTACAGAGTGGGCGCAAATCACAGAGACTTGGAAAAAAGTTTCGATCTGATGGGTCACTGATGAGATTGAACTGATGAGTTAAGGCTTCAAGCAACAACTCCCTGATGATCAGGGAACAGAGAGGCACGTCAATCGAGCTTATTCGAAGTGGCGAGGTAACCAGGAAATATTCACAATGATATTGCCTTTTACCTTGAATCGCTGCCTTATGTTGAAGTCTGGACAATTCTTACAAAATTGAGTGCTATAATCTCCTCTACTTTTCACTAATTCACGAAAGTACTGCGACCCGCTTGGCCTGCAAGCTTATCCGTCTCCCTTTCGAGTATCTAATGTTTACAAATAGTTGGTGAATTCAACCCTCAGGACGATTGCCTTGTTACTAGTATTTTTACAGTTCTTGTTTGAGAAATCTCTTTAATCTTTATGCTAGTTTCAATTCCTTCTCTATGGAGTGTTGAACACAAATAAGTAAATATTCTCGGCTCTACCATTAACGAACGGTAGCGAGTTTTCAGAGGTGGTCATAGAATCGTTTGAAATTGGCTAAGGTACTGGCGGTGATGGTTTCGCTAATGCGGTCCGTTTGGCAAGAATCCGTGACCTCGCCTCACACTTCGTTTTGTTCACTTTGAGAAGCCTCTTTGGAGAAGGGAATTGTGCCAAAACATCTTGTCGGTGCGGCAGCAAATTAAAGATTTGAAGGGAAAACATATCTGCACCCGACTACAGGAAGTCGTCGTTGACGGCTTTTTTTTTTAATGATAGTGAGGGTGATCTAATACAGCACAGAAGACGAAAATACTGTGATATTATCATAAAAACAGCTAAAACGGATAAACCATGAATGTTTTCCGTAATTTGTGCCCGCTCTGTATACCTCAGCGTGGTTCTTCAGAGCAGTTATTCTCGCTGTCCTTTTCATATTCTCATCCCAACTTGGAATATTAGTATAACTTCAGATGTCATTTTCACTTTCGTTCCGAGATTAGGTGAGAAAGGAATGGCTGAAATGTAATATTTGCATTGCAGGCAGTCACGCCATATGGTTCGAAAACATTCCGGAATTTGATTGTAACCAATGGTGTGAAAGCACCGCGGCGTTTGGTGCTGGCCTGTCACTATGATTCGAAGATTCTGCCAGGGTAGGTGATTGCTATTGAATAATCACATATACTTATATTCTCGGAGATCACTTACTTGAGGATTATTTCGAATGCTGCTTAAATTTCTTATCTTAAAAAGGTGGCAAGGCACTTGTACAAGGAATGATGTTATTTTTCACCGTAGCCGAGCGTGCAATTTCTTTAAAAGTCAGATATTTTGTGAGATTCAAAGAAAGTATGGAAGACGGCAGTCATTTTGCCCATGGCGTACATTAGCAAACTTCTCGTCGCTGGGGTGCCGCCATGGATGGGAGCTTAGCGTGAAATCATTCCTTAGATGCCCTGTTCACCACCAGCAGAAGCAGGCCCTCTTTTACTCTCATCGTCGTTTCAGAATATGACTTCATTCCATCGCGGTTGTGCTCAAGGAGACGTACCGCAATCGCTCCAGCCTAAAGTTGCCCAATAATTTTTTTGATGGATTGGCTGATCGATAGCTTGCCAGATCTAGTAGCTCTGAATGTGCAAGACTTCCTCCGGTCATTGTTTCACATAACTTCTCAATTTCCCACGATCCGTCGAGGACATTGAGCTCGAACCCTGTACCATGTTTCCGCGGCAGATTCTTTTGTTATCGTCACATAAAGAGCTATTATAAAGTTTTTTGATACAGTGGACTTTGCTCTTCAATTTTCAGTTGGTATGCTTCTGTTTGAAAACAGTGTAAAGGTAAATAATTCCGTCTTGTTCCATTGCCTCCCCTCCCCATGTATTTACCTATGTGTTTTATCCCGTTGGACGCTTTCAAAGATTTGGGGGGAGTTGTAAGTGTGTAAGGTCGAACACTATTGCTATCCACACCATCGGTCTCTCCAGAGTGTGGAGAGGTCGTATGTCTGGATTTTAACGGACACTGCTACGAAATGACATGGAATGTACAGGGGGAGGAGGACACTCACACTCAAATGGATGTGACCTCTTTGCTAAATTAGAATCGAGTGCTTCCAACTTGAAATTGAAGAGCATTTTTCACTTCTATAAAAAATCTGCATAGTGGCCTTCTACGTGGACGGCATCAGAAAAATTTGCCCTGGAAACATGGTGCACTGGTCGAGCTCAATGGGGTCTTCGAAGGATCGTGTACCATAACGACGTTTTCTGAAAGGTTTTGAGGGGGTTTGCATAGTCAGAGCTAATGTCTCTAGGAAACTATTCAACATTGAATCGATTCAAGAAATTATGTAAGAGCTTCAGGCTGAAGCAACTTACGGTAGTTCTCCTTGAGCTATACGACGATGGCAAATGACGTCATATTCTAAAGACTGTGAGGGCAGTGAAGGAGAGCTGAATAAGTCGCTGAAGTGCAGCATGGGCAAGATGCCTTTTTCAGCCTTCCCTGTATGTTCAGTACAGAATTTTTGCTGAATGTGGCCGTCCTTATTGAGAGTCTGAAATATAATACGGCGCTCGGGGAGTGGTATCTCAAAGCGGAAAGCTCAATGCGATTTAGTTTTTCTAAGCTGTAAACGCTTGTGAAGAATAATGCTAGCCATCAAAAAACCTTCAGCAGAACTATTACCGAACTAATTTTGAAAGTTTTCGAAAGTTGAAATTGAAAATCATTTGAAATATCATTCTGCAATAGCCTCCCACAAAATGTGGAATCTCGATTCTGCTTCCTTTTGTCACTTCCGTAGATCTTACAAAAAGGATTGAAGGTTCGGCTCTAGGACGTACGCTTGTGGTTAAGGGCGGGAGAGAGGTGTGAGGAAGAGGGACCTTATCCTGCGTAAGCGGTTTTCATTTTCACTTGAGTTCCTCCGCCTCCAAAGCTCAGCCTGAGGATCCTGTACACCACGCCGTGCCCCTTCAAGTGCAGTGACACTCTCAAGTAATAAATGGCATCACAAAAAACGAAACAAAAACGACATACATAGTAATAAACTGCGTAGGTATTTTTAGAGCAATTACTGCTATTGCTCTTATCAAAAACTGCGTATGATCTACAAAGCTCTATAACACCTTCCCATTTTTGGCTTCACTTCGGCCTTATTTTCTCGCTCGAGCTTGAAATTGAGTATTAATTTTTCTGATCTCTTTTTGATTCATTTGTAAAATATGAAGGTGTTTGTTGTGTTTCAAATGAGTGGGAATATATGCATAGAGGAATCGTTCCCCCCTCCCAAGGACACGAGCGCCCTTTTTCTGCATGGTTGGCGACTGCAAAGTACGGATTTTTTTCGTTGTGAGACTAAGATCCGGGTTTTTTTCGCAATTTTTCTTACATTCCATCGTTTTTCGCAAATGTTCACCCTTATAGTTTCAAGATAAGTCATTCAAATTAGTTTTGCGAAGTGTAAACTAAAAAATATTTCCATAGGCCCCTCATACGATGGAAGAAGCGGCTCGTGTTTAACAGTATAATATTTGAATTTAAAGGAATCTTCCACGGAAAAAGCTCCGCCCTCATTACCACAGAAAACGATACCTTAAAGGAAAGTGATCATTTTGTCTTGTGTGTAGGATTAGTATTATCGAAACTAACGCTTATGTTCCGTTCTTTTTGCTATGCTCATGAGGCTAGGGGCCTAAGGTATCGTTTTTCTGTGGTAATGGAGGCGGAGCTTTTTCCGCGGAAGATTCCTTTAACTAACAATTTCAAGTTTAGACGGGTAATGATTGCGGCTTCGGACTCGGCTGTTCCATGTGCTATGATGATGGATATTGCAAAATCGCTCTCACCTTATATGTATAAACGAGTCGCACAGGTGTGTGAATTTTTTTAAGTTGGGTGGAAGGAGCAACCACTCGATTATTCTTTGCGTTTCCAACAATAATCGAAAAATTCTGGAAAAAAGCGTTGTTAATGCCAAGGAGAGGAGCCGCGGGTGATAAAAATCGGCTAAATTGAAAGTGTCACCTTCATATGTGAGGTAGTGGTGGTGTACTATCCCTACATCCCGCACATTCAACCCAGGCCCTATCCCTAATTTCTTGCATAGTCAATGGAGTTCTCCCAGACACCACGACATCGATCAAATGAGGCTATTGCTCCTTTGTAGCGCACTTTTAAAGGCAAAAGTCGGGCTCAATAAGGGGGTATTATGGCGATTGAAACTGAGTATAGAGATGCGAAGTGGAACGACAGTGGAGAAAAAACTGAGAAAAACCGTCGACAAGGCCGTTAACAAAACCCTCTTTCCCACTAGCAGTGAAGGAGGCTGGCTTGGGGAAAGAGGCACGTACAAACAAGTTTTCTGGAGATGTCAGTCGTTCTATCGGTTGATACGGCAATCAACCTAGCTGATTTCACACGTTATGCCAGCCACGCACCACTTCCGGAGGTGGGCGGTCCTGGATTGACCAGGCGGCCCTGGATTGAAACCGAACGCCCCGGGGCCTTAACGGGGTTTTTCAAGGTGGGAAGTTGCTGCAATGTGTGCAGCTACCCACATAACCTCCAGGCACGGGAATTACTTCTCTAGCGTGCCTGAGCCCGACCTTTGCCTTTAAGTCGCAGACAGGACACTTTCCGTGTTGTGAAGCGTCGTTTATACTGAAGTGGTCGAAGCCAATTTCGCTGCTAGGCGACCTACGAACGTGGACCCGTGCCTTTAGATTGAATGCTTCCGGAGCGAATCTTTTGCATTGTCTTTTCCAACTTTCATGATGTATTGTCGAAATACGTAGAGGACACATGCCCAAAGTTTCACGCACAAAGCATCTTCATTTCTGGAAGAGAAAGAACGTTCAAAACCAACTCTATGACAGACCTAACGGCGTAAGCTTGGTCCCACGTGAAAAGGAGCTCGTTGTTCCTGGGGGCGGGTGACGGTGATCAGGGCGGATACACAGTGGGGAACAGAAGTCCGATTCTAAGAGCGGCGGATTTGGAGAGTAGCAGACAAATCGATCGGACAGGGGATAGGTGTCATAGAAGTGTAATCGATGTTAATGCCAAGGTGACGCACTCTCGTGGACCAAGGTGGAATCCATTCCGCGTCAGTCCAGCATTTGTGACACGATGCCGGCGGGAATCAAGCAGCCCTTCGGATTTGCTCGACTTTCTTTTCGTTCTTATCGTGAACGATGGCAAGCCAATGAATTATGGGTGAGATGGAATCACGATTTTCTTGGATCGATTCCTCCTGCTTCGAGCGAAGTTGCCTTGGGTGCAGCCGCTATTGCAGAGCCGTTATTGCAAGATCGCTCTCCGAGGAACTCCATTAACGCCAAGCTTTCTCGGAGAAGAGATTCTCCTCCTGTAGCAGGTGGCCAGGTCGGGCGTAACTCACTCCGGGCTCAAATAGCGGAGCGTCCAGAACTGTGATACTGAAGCGCAAGATCCGTGTCGGTCGCAAACGCCCTGTAGACACGGTCTCCCACTCCCTTTTACCTGTCATTTGGTTAGTAGGTATTGGGAATTTCGGGGTCTAGGAATAGTTTTTTTTTTGAGAGTTGAGTTTTGAGAGTTTTTCTAATCAGAAGAGAGAGCGAGCGCTTCGCAGTGCGGGCTGTACCATTCTTTTTTCAGGATATAGCGCTACAACTAATCTTCTTCGATGGTGAAGAAGCGTTTGTAGACTGGACCGAAACTGATTCTCTCTACGGATCTCGTCATCTTGCCAAGAAGTGGGAAACCAAATGGTATCCCACTACAACTGGCACAAACTTTGAACTGAGTCGAGAAATCGATAGGATAGTGAGTGGCTTCAGTTTTTTTTTTCGCAAATCGTACATTCTGACTCTTCGGCTCTCCGTGTTCTGTGCTCTGTTAAATTAAATGCTTTTTGTATATACCCGGTACCAGAGAGCCAATGTGTTAGCTTGCCTAGCTTTGCCAATCGTTCAAGGTCTAGTAAAGTAATGTTGCAGGATGTGCTTATGCTACTCGATCTCCTTGGAACTGCAAATCCTACTATATCAAATACAGTGGGACTAGGAGCAAACCAACTGTTCGACTATTTGCCCAAAATTGGTAAAAATTTATTGGCTCAAAAAACAAGTTGAAAACAGAGGGTGTGGAGTGCTTTCCTTCTCCTTGTGATACGGAACGCATTCTGCTCCCGTCGGTTCTAGTGTACGTACGGCCTCCGCAGTTGCCCACAGGAGTTGTTCTTTTTATAATATATGTTTGAATCGTCCCTGTGGACTTGATTTTATCTGCTACTTCTCGATTTCCGTCTTATTTCAGGACCGCATGGCATTTTTGGATTTTAGCCCACCCTTTTCGTCTCATGCCCCGCTCAGCAATGAACTTCTCCCTTTTTTTTTCAACCGTCTTCGTTGCTGCTGCGCACCGAATTATAAGTT
Organism: Ostertagia ostertagi; assembly: GCA_036418205.1. NCBI lineage: Eukaryota > Metazoa > Nematoda > Chromadorea > Rhabditida > Trichostrongylidae > Ostertagia > Ostertagia ostertagi. The sequence goes on from MU869116.1 coordinate 33,379, forward strand.
TGTTGGGAAACTCCGCTCTTCGGCACACGCCAGACCCACCAGTAACCGTTTGTCCTTCCCTTCTCTATCCTCTATCCACTTTTTCCCGGTCACCGAGACTTCTCGAAACCGAATTATGAGATCCTGTAGGAAACGTTGCCCACCTAAAGGTGGATGAAAAAGTTTACGATGAAAAGTAGCTTATTGGAAATAAGGGTAGAGGTGGTCAGTGGAGCAGGGATGAAGAAGAAATGTGAAACGGCCCGAACCCGAGAAATGGGACCCCTTCCTTGCCCGTTGATTTCCGCATTGATGCGACTCTCATCGTTGTGCCCTCTTCAACACTACGCTCTCTCTGCTATCTAATCACTCGCCGCGTATAGACTGCGGCGAGTGATTAGATAATCGGTGGGCGTTCCAGGCCAATTGCGCCAACGGGAAGACCATGCCAGATTGCCGGGGCATATGTTGCTTGCACCCTTAGCGATAGCGTGCATAGCTAAGCTGAGTAGGCGTTATGGAGGAGCGAGTGTGCGATGTGAAACACGTGTCAACCTTGACATGTACAGTGTTGGGCGATTGAGTCTTTGTTGGTGTGAAAGTTCTGGAGAAGGAATTGTATTACAACAAATTATCATGGTTAATTCTTAAACATGCCCGGCTACATCACGCCGATACCTGTTTTACCTCAACAGTTTCCACTCATAGGAGAAATCCACGATAAGCTTGGAGGTGGAAGAAGGAAAAGTATATCTAGAACCTTAGCGTTGAAGAAGGCTCGCCCAATGAGAATCGCATCAATGCGGAAATCAATGGGCAAGGAAGAGGTGCCATTTCTCAGGTTCTGGGTCGTTGCTCATGGTTTTGCCTTCATCTCTGCACAACTGCATACCACATATCCTACCTTGATTCCTAATGAGCTGCCTTTCTCCGTGAACTCCCGCCTTTTGAAGGAATCCTCTCGGAAAATTCTTGCGTTCTTCCCCAGCACGAATAGGTCTAATTGTGATGATCACAAGAGACAACATACAAAGTTTCCACCCACGAATATGTGTACTATAGTTTTGCTGAGAACATACGAACGAAAACCACACTTTTTGGATGGTTGAGGGTAAAGGTCCTCACCGAGACGCATGGGAAGAAGTGCGTCCTTGAGCGGCCACGCTTCAAGCGCGTATTGGACGACAATCAAGTCAAAGTTTCGATTTTTGATAATACAGACAGAACAGTCGATAGAGTAGGATGTTGCTGAAGTGGGAAATGTAAGGCATAAGCCACAAGGTCAAATGTTGGCACACCGTGAAGCAAATGGAAGTGTTCCCGTACAGCATTTGTGACAGATGTACGACAGAAATTTGAACGAGTGACAGTCCTTTTTTCAATTGCTTCCCAAAACACACGCAATTTTTCTTTTGATTTTATCGTTTTTATCGTGAAAGTGCCTCGAGTTAGCGATTTATGGGTGAGTTAGAATCATAGTATGTCCGGGGCGGATTCCTCTAATGTTTAGCAGAGTAAAAACGATGCAATTTGTTTGAGGAGTATAGCATACATCGTCGAAGCTTCTCATTACAATTAAAGGCAAAAGTCAGGCTCGTGTTTGGGCATTATGGCGCCTGAAATTGAGTGTAGAGATGGGAGGTGGAACGACAGTGAAGAAAAAACGCAAAGAAACCGTCGACAAGACCGAAATCGAAACCCCTTCCTTCTAGCAGTGAAGGAGGCTTGCTCGGGGGAGAGTCCACGTCCAAACGAGTTTTCTGGATATGCCAGCCGTTCCATCGGTTGATACGGCAATCAACTCAGCTGATCTCACACGTTAGGCCAGCCACGCACCACATCCACATCTGTGCTGCCGGAAATTCTCGCAGCACGGCAGCACACAATTGCAAGGCCCTAGCGCCTTTGCCGCGCACTTCCTTGTCGCGACAGCGTCACACCCCCTCTGCTTGGAGACCCCACTTTCGCACCCTATAAAGGACTTCCTCATGTTCCCTAATCCTGACTCGTGGCTTTAAGAGCTTTGGAGAGTGAGTTAATAGTAAAGTACAAAGTGAATTATTCTAGCTAATTTTAGAAGCGGAATTACGCCAAGTTGGTTGTGCCAATGTACCTCGTAATGTATTCTATGGAAGTTTGTCGCCCCATGCTGTGGAAGATGACCATATTCCATTCATGAAGCGGGGTAAGCCTTTCATGCAACAATGTATTTTGACTGGTGATTGCGGTTGATCTGGGAGTATTTTCGATATGTTATAATAGCGAACACTTAACATTACTATGTTCATCTAACCTTAGTTGTCTTAGACTCTTTTGATGCTCCATCCATGTTAGCGCGGATACTGGAGTGGCTATTAATTTTGCGCTCCCGGAAGCGCACATGTCAATAGCCATTACAAATACAAATGTTCAAGCAGTGAGGAGTGATTGAGACCTTAAGTTATATTTATTATTTCAGGAGTGCCCATTCTCCATTTGATCCCAGTTCCATTCCCACACGTGTGGCATACTGCAGCAGACAACGAGAAGGCGCTGCATTATCCGACAATCTATCATATGACATCCATACTCAGAGTATTTGTGGCGCGATATCTAGGAATCGCCCCCTTATGAGTTATTCTTTTCCTTTTTCTGGCTTGGGATTTTCATGGTCTAACGTTCACTATCAAGTGACAATTTTCTTGAAATCTGTTGTAGAGATAGTCAAAGATTAGTAAGTTTGCTCCATCACAGGGTGGACAAGACGATTCGACTTCACTTTTTTTTGCGACTAATTTCATTAACACTGTAGATCCTTTTAAGTTCATATCAAACAATTTTTCCCTTCTACCTCTTTTCATAATTTTTCTTTTCCATTGACTTACTCTTATTTCTTGACAGGATAACTAGCATTGCTGTAGCTGGGCTTTTTTTTCGAACTTCTGTTCATGTGATGGACACTAGTTTGTTAACTATTATATATACCTGTAAGTGTCATTATGTGATATCCGTTATTCAAGGTGGTGTGTTTGCTGGTTGTTATGATGCCGATGCAAATGCATCGAGTTTTGAGTGACTCGTCTTATGCGGAAACCGGCGTCTTATTTTGTTCTTGATGTAGTTCAAAGCGGAAGTTATGAGTCTTGTTAAATTGGGCGGCATTATTCCAGGGCTAACATGCAGTGGTTGCGATAACTGGAGCGGTCTCAGTTTGGGACATTGGCGGAAGAGAGGCACTACGATTAAATCCCCGATTGGTGTTGGACACGGAGCCAGGGTCACTTATTGCGTAAGGCAAACTCTAGAGTGTGTTGGACGCTTCCCCTTCAATCCCTGGTACAAGTCAATGAAACCCTTGTCAGATTCCTTTTTGGTTATCCTGCCTTCATACTAATTCTACATTCCGTCTCCAGAAAGTATGTTGAGCGTGGGTGAATGTAGCAGTTGAAACGCCAAAACTTCTCTTATTTCCCTAGACTTTGTAACAGCATAACGCTTCTCAAAGATTTGAAATCTGAAACGGGAAGAATTTTTCGAAAAATCGTAATTTTTCTCGTTATTTCAAAATTTTAATACCTAAAACGAGGAAAGATTCTTAAAATTTTTAAAATGTTCCAGGTTTTCAAAAAAATTCCTCACCCTCCCAAAATACAACTCTTCCAACAAAATACGACATCCCCTCTCTTCACCTTACAAAGCTTGGAACTGCCCAACGGATGGCTTACCCTCATTGACCCCACCAAGCAGGGTGTGCGCTCAGCATGACCACTCGGTTACGCGACAAGAGGCTCGTCGCGCGGAGATATGGCAGAGACGCAGACGGGGAAGCGGACGAGTCGTCGGTCGTACTGCAGCCATTTCGCGTCATGCTGAACAGAGTATTCTCTTGTATCAGTCGACGCGCTGGGATTCGTCCTTTAAGCAGTCTGTGTGCTGGCCTTTTCGCCACGCGACGGGCCTCCTGTCGGGTACCCGACCACTGCAGACATGCCTCTGGTTTAATCGTTTGCTCTACGAATCCCTGTTGTCTGGTAGTGAACGGGATGCCCTTCATGTTCTGGTTAAAAATAGTAGGAAAATGTTGAATTTAGCACGATTATACTATGCAAAAACAGTAAGCTCCACAGCTCTAGGACGCCTAAGGGCCATCAGGTATTCAACAGTGTTTCCAATGCGTGTGCAACCATTGCAATGAATATCACCGGTGGTATAAGTGGGCTTCTTTGTTGATTACATTTGACTATAGGGAAATGCTTCGCAGAACTTTTACGGAAATTTTGTTAATCAAGGAATACGGCAAGGTAAAGCTCATTGATGGTTCAAAGTTGTTGATTAAGCACTTTTTTGCCATCCACTATTTGAATGATTTTACTTTTGTCTTGTTGAACTTGTTGGGTATAGGGTTGTCTTTTTTCAATTTATCTTGCTTTAATTATGCGATCACAGTGTTGGATCACAGTCCATCACATCTTTCGCTTACATTCCTTTCTTCTTTCCTTTCTTCTAGCCGGCTTTTATTGTGGAATAGATCGTGAACAACAGTTTCAGATTGTAAATATCTGCTTTGGTTTGTTCCATAAGAATAAATGTTTTAAACTACTGTTTGAAGCGGAAACAACGAACATGCTGCTCCTAAGTAAACGGTCGCTGACCTCCTCTTCCGAAAGTTACTGATGTTATGCTTCAATAGCTCTCAGAGTCAAGTTGAAATTTTGGCAAATACTGGGTGCAAATATGTACGACGTAGGCAAAAATTACGATATCAAAAGGGCGCTCAGACCATTTCCAGCTTCTCTTGCAGGTATCCTTCAAGGGGAATTCCTGCATCTTTACCCAGCATGACTATGTTAACTGTGATCAGTAGAGACAAAATACAATATCTCATGCACGAATATTCAGTTTCTGGATGGAAACAACCTTACGAAAACCACCCCCCCCCTATAGACAGCTGAGAGTAGATCCGCGGTGCTAAAGGGGGCGCATGGGAAAAGTGTGCCTTGAGTGGCAACGTATCAGGCGACGCAATGAAAGAATCGGGTTAAAGCGTGCGATTTTGGAGAATAGAGACAAATCGATCGATAGAATAGGATGCAGTAGAAGTGTGAGATGTTAGTGCAATAAGTCAAAAGGTCAAAAAGAGTTTCTAGTGACAGCACTCCGTGAACCAAGTGGAAGCGTTCCCGCCGCCAGCATTTGTGACAGATGTCCGGCGGGAATTTGAACGCGTAGCAGTCCTTCCGGTTTTTCGAATTGTTTACCAAAACAAATGCAATTTTTTGTTCTTTTCATTCTTATCGTGAATAATGAGTCTCAAGCCAGTGATTTATGGGTGAGATAGAATCATGATTTTCCAGGAAGAACCTCTTCCTTTGCCACATGCATGCCGGCTGCAGCCCATATGGCTTGCCAAGTAAGTGTAGTGGTGGATCGGTGACAGCCCATATTGGCTGCCAGCTATTACTCGTCCTGCCAGTCGCTTATATCCTTATTTTTCTGGGTGGTTCTGATAATAACTGTCTGTAACGAATGATATGTATATGGACTAATACGTAACCCATAAACGATAGAATTCCCCGAACGGTTAGAAGTGCTTAATTTTATGAAAGTTTTTCTGAGCATAAAATTTTTAGTTTGATTAACTGCTCTTATCCTTATGATTGCCATAAACATATGAATGAAGATTGCTGGAGGTAAACAAAGCAAAGGAAATATAAGCGCTTAGTGAATGGAAAGCATACGATGGTATGAACTCAAGGCTATCGGAATTTAAACATTGCTTCTTATACTTCGACTGCGGTGAAAGCGAAAAACTGTCGCCACTCCATTGCAATTTCTCGTCCTTTTTATCGAATTCCCACTGTTATATGCTTAGACAACCTTACGCGTTGAACATTACTGAAACTATTCTGTAACATTGATATTAGCGTTTTTTTCTTTCACTATGCAAAATGCACATATATGAGGTGAGGAGGCGGCGCTCACAAAATCGCGATCATCCCAACGCGACCAAAAAGTGGGAGAAGGACGCCGTCGTGAATCTGTTGAGTTTGATGCATTGCTTTGCGAGGACGTCTGAGAGAATTTGCTGGACATTCCAGCAGTACAGCGTGCACTTATATCCAGGATAGTGCAGAATTAGTGCAGCAGAACTTTCTAGATTCGGTGGCATTGGAAGAGTGGCGGTTTTCTCCACAATTCTATTCCAAAGGATTATCCCGCTATGGGAAGACGGGTATCTAGGTATGATTAAAACATCAATGATCGACGAAAAGCCTGGGACAAGGTTGGTACCACTGGAGAAAAATAAGCGGTATTCGTAGATGTTAGCCGACGGTGCAATTGAGAAGCGGTATAGTTAAGAAGCGTTTGATAACAACGTTCAGTAACGCACTTACTTACAACTGATTGCAGTTTTTTCTATATAGCTATCAAAAATTGGCCGTACAGGTATGGGAGCTTGAAAACCTACAACACTTCAGTCTGAGTCTTGAGCTTTGCAAATAGGAGTTTGCAACGTTTCGTGAACAGAATTAAAGGTAAACGTCGAGGTCAGCCCTATCAAAAAGGTCCCTCCCAGGGTAGGTACTAGGTCTGCAACTCTAGAGTTCGCGACAACTTAGCACCTCGAATCGCCTCAGTAAGGCTCCTAGCGCCTACGATTTCAATCCACCGACACCTGCTGGAAACATACCGCCTACCGTTTCATAGCTTGCCTATGTAGTATCAGTAGATCAGCTGTACTCCCTCGACCGGAGGTTCTTTCACTCTCTCCGCCACTCACGTCATCTCTTACTTTGTCTGTCTCTTGAAGTTCCCCGCAGCGTAGAGCAAGGGAGTGTTTGGCAAGTGGTACGAATGAAAATTTTAGCAACTAATGAGTGTTACCTGGCGACTGAGCTTTGTGAGCGTGATATGTCGTATATATCAACGATGGTATAAAGTTTAGCGAAATACCGTTACGAAGGGAGAGGGTGCTTCCAGGTAAATCCGATTATTAATTTATTATTATTGGCTTTTTAACATTCTGACTCCTGTAAATAGAACAATTCCCGGGAAAAGTAAAATACAAAAAATATTTCTGCTAGTCAAGAACGCGAAGCGACAATACACAAGGGCATGAGACGGAGGATCGTATCATGGAACGGTGGAAGACGATCAAAGGTAGCGCAAACACTTTCTCTGCTGTCTATATTAACAATGTGTACAGGGGTGGCCAAAAAAAGAAACACTTTACTAATGACTCATACCGGCAAACATTAACTCACACAAGCTGCCGTGGTCCATAGTTATCTTTCGGCTCCATATTCCTTAAGTGTCCATACATGCGCATGTGCAAGCCCCTGTTCATTGCCTTCAAAATATGACGTCATCTGTCATCGTCGTCGAGCTCAAGGAGGTCTACCGTAACTGCTTCAGCCTGAAGCTTACACGAATTTCGTGAATCGATTCAATGTTGGATAGTTTCCTAGAGACATTAGCTCCAACTGCGCAACCCCCTCGAAACCCATTTTCTGAATAACGTCGCAATGATATGTGATCCGTCAAAGATCACGTTGGGCTCGACCCTTGCACAACGTTTCCATGAAAATTCTTCTGATGTTGTTCATGTAGAAAACTGTTACGACGTCTGCTGATAGACTGGATGTGGTTTTCTACTTTTACTTAGGAGCATACGGTTTGAATTCAGCTTAGTGTGATTGGTGCCTTTTCAACGTGAAGTGAAGTGTGTCTTTTTTGGCCTACCCTTTATGTTGCACGAGTAATGCATCTTCAGGCAGTATTGTTCCCCGATGTACAGGCGCTGCAAAGCCATCCGGTACCCCCATCACGACGTCTATGAGAAATGTGAAGATTTCCTTGATTACCACAGACCAATCAGATTAGCCGAGCCGTTCAAAGACATTTAATGTAAGTTGACCCTCAAGGAGTTTTAGAACTTGTGACCTAGCAGATTTTACCTTGATCTGTTCACAGGAGTTAGAATGTCAAAAGCCTGACATAATAAGCAAATAACCCAATTTTCATCCTGGAAGCTATTTTTTTCTCGTTCAAAACAGTATTTCGCCAATCTTTTACTCACACATAGCGCCTAATCGCGAGGCAGCACAAGCTGGGTGCGAAATTTTCATTCGTATAACTTCGTATAACACTCTAAGAGCATGGAGATAGCATTTTCGGAACGACTGCATTTCTTCCTGAAAAATAACGCGGATACCACTTTCCCATTCATTTCGCTGCAGGTAAAATTTGTATGCACGGAATTCACTCGACTTCCAGTTTCGAATTGGAAGGCCTTTTCGGAGTGCTTTGTGAGGATGCTACGGTAATTTCAACCAATTTATGAGCAGTCACATTTAAAGCGAACGCCATGTGATTCATAAATTACAAAGGCTTTGAGCAATTTTTCTCATACCATAGTTTATTATTATTTATTATCGGCAACGAAGAAATAACAGTACATTAACTTATTTTTTGTAGTTTATTCAAGATTACAGTTACAAAATATGTACAGTACACTAACTTATTTTTTGTAGTTTATTCATTCACATAATTTGTATTTTAGCGTGGACTCCTTGTTAAACGGCACGCAAGTTAACTTTGAAAAGGCAAGTAATAAAGTCTCAAGTGAGTTGATTTGTATTCAAGCGTGGTTTTATGTATAAGTACCATATAATGATATTTATAAGAATTGCATAACTAGTAAAATGAGAATGACAGCATCCTACAGTACGAATATAATAAAAGTAACTCGAGAGTGCGTATATAGAGAATATCGATGTGGTGCTTTGGTTTAGCAATGATCCAATGCTGATCGTAATCGGGACCAAACTTCCGAGAAATGGGTAAAATTTCAAATAAATATGGGCATGTAAATTGAAAAGTGTGTTTGTTCCAGCTGCCGGAAAACACTTTTCTAGGCGCTACGAATCTCGACCATCAATGTATGCTATACGAAGTTATTACGATGAGCATTTTTCAATGAGAAAACGAATTATATTGAGAAGCAAAAGTTCTAGAAAATAGAAATTCGTTCAAAGAACAAGATCTAATAGTGGATGTAGGACGTTTGACCAGGATGCACCCCTCTGCATACATTGTACCTCTGTCTCGCACTTGGACTGGTCTGTAGGATGGCTTCGCTTAATTGCTTGCTCGCGTGCTGGCGGCTTAACCCATAAGGGATGGCGTGCGCCACCATGTGGCACAGGCCTAACAGGGCCCGAGGGCGCCAACCCATGGTGCGCACAACTTTTAGAATAAAATTTTTATTTTTGCAAGAACTTCCTTAAACTCTTTATAATATCACTGTATATGGCAACCTATTAAATAATATATGTTTCTAGGACCGGAATAGCTTCATTGTTTGCAGAGCTACAAAGTTCCCAATTAAAACCAAAACCTTCATTTACAATCTCTCCTTATTATTCACTGCACTTCAACAGTAACAGTAGTATTTCCAAAACGGCTATAGATCAAAAACTTGCATCTCAGAAACCACGAAGTAAATTACGATAGAAAAAGAAACAAAGGAAATCAAAGAAAAAGGGATACCTGAACGTAGGACTAGGGATTGCACGCAACCCGATGTAGGGATCCCCGCAAGAATACCCGGAAGCGCAAAACACAAAGAATTCGTAAATAAGTAAGAATAAGGAAATTATGTGCAGAACTTTCTTGCGCAGAATGTTCTCGAAGCGACGCGATTCAGTTTTCGCGCGCAAGCTGAGTCGCTTCTGCTCTTATCTGAGCTCACTCGGTGAAATAGCGTGCTCGTATAACTTCACAACGCATATACAAACTTCTCCGTAGTATGCTTGTAATGGTTCCGATCCACGAACCTCCCTACAGTTGCTTCCCCTACCTAAAAGTTGCTGGATTCGTGGTGTCCGGCGATAAATCTGGAGTAGCCTTTTTTTTACACTAAACCTGATCTCACTAAAGTGAAGTATCAGAATGGAGGGCTACATGGATGCCAACAGCTCGAATTCCCTTTAGGTTATGAAGTTCGGGCACAAAAACATGGTTTCCAGCGCCATTAGCACAAGCTTGCATAAAACCTACCCTGGGTGCCGGCGTGCGCCACCATGTGGCGCACGCGCGAGAGGCGGTAAAAAAGCCGGCCGGCACACAGGTCCGCTCACGCAAAAACGTCGCCGTCCGTTATGGCTTAACAATGACAACGACGTGGAAACAATCAAGGGAACTATATGAGACTTTATTATATTAACACGTTGACGACATCGCGTTTTGGCTTTTTTCACCGCGTGGGACCAGAGCGATTTTGCGAGCGCCGCCGCACATCAAATCCATGGATTTTGAGTTGTAATATACAATACTTAGATGCGACAAAGTGTTTTCAATAATGTTCGATCTGTCTAACTTATCGGGAGTTACAGTAATGGAAGTTCGACCGAAATGACGTGTTAAGGCCATGAAAAGGCAAATTTTACTTACTTTCCTTTAGTGGTTTCAAAATTAATTTGGACGTGGTTGTTTCAGTAAAAACACATATCTTGCCATACGAATAGGTTTGTATTCACTTCTATATTATTCTTTTTTATCTAAATGTTACGTTAATGAGAAAAAACGAGAAATGAACTGAACATCATGACCGCTTTCATTTTTCAGGGAGTACTGCCTCCCAATCAATGACGGTAAATTCACAATGCTCTTCCAGTATTGGGAAAGTGGATGGCTTCTTCAAAGAAAAAGGCGATAACCATTTTTCCCATTGAAGTTTATTTGCTCACTCTGAATTCCGGTGGAGGTAAGGGTCTCTCGGGAAATGGAATTACTTTGAAAGATTGGCTTTCCCGATTGCTGGTTTCTCCTATAGCACTCCACTGTTACAAAGTGCAGCAAAAATTACTACTTCCCCTCATCATTTTCGAAACCAACGCCGCAGCTAGAAATGGCCAGCTCCCCGTAAGCATGAGTTACTATGGAAATGGCATGATTCAATGACACCTGCAGAACTGAAATTGCAAAATCACGTTACGCATTTGGATATTGTCGTTTTTTAGACTTATAGAAATATGGTAACTTAATGTGATGACTTTGGAAAGGGTATAATTACGCAAGATGTCCCCTCTATATACAAAGCAGAAGTTTGGTGTGTTTGTCCGTCTGTCCGTCTGTCGGTCTATCTGTCTGTCTGTCTGTCTGTCTGTCTGTCTGTCTGTCTGTCTGTTTGTAACCACTAGGCTCACACGCTACGTAGACCCAAGAAAACAACTTGGGCATGGTCCCGGATGGGTAGGACTTGCCTTGGGCGTGTACGGTTGGTAAAAGTGGATACGGTAGTGGGCGGGGCCGACCCCATGGGCGGGGCTGGGTGGGGCTTACTATCGGTTTTTCGCGCAGAGGGCTCGAATGGGGTTGGGAATCACTGTATTGATTGGGGCCGTGGTAAAAGTCGAAATTTCACGGGTCACATGCTATCGATCGATATCGATTGAAAATATCGGTTTTTGCGCAGAGGGCTCGAATGAGGTCGGGAATCACAGTATCAATTGGGAGCTAGGTACGTATTTGTAAGTCAGAACGAATTAGGCGGGCCCACTTTCTGTGGGCGGAGCGTTCCCTAAAAAAGCGGTACTTTGTGAAAAATCCATAGCTCGCTTACTATAAAGCAATTGGTGCAGGGAGCAATGTCTAAGGTATTTCCAGCACATGACGTGAGGAAGGCCACCCACAATGGGCGGAGCGTGCCCTGAAGTGGACAGCGTTTCCTACAAGTCCTCTTAATCTGGTTCCAAGAAAATCTGGGTAGAGCAGAGAAGGAGGGCAGTGTGAATGTCAATGGCGGGCGTGGCACACAAAAGTGGGCGGAGTTTGCTACCAAATTTATAACTCGGTTCCAAGAAGTCCCGGAGACCGGGAAAAAGGTGGATAGAGGTTGGCAAAGGAAAAGAGGTCAACTGCTATTAGTGGGCGGAGCATGCACCAAAGTAGGCGGAGTTTGCCACCAAAGTATATTTTGTTTCTAAGGAAACCCGGAGACATTGAAAGAAGAAGGTAGAGGTCAGAGGAGGAGGGAAGAGTAAATGTCAATGGCTAGCTCGGTGTACACAAAAGTGGGCGGGGTTTGCTATCAACTCTGTAATTCGGTTCCAAGAAGTCCCGGAAACTGGAAAAAGTGGATAGAGGTCGAAGAGGGAAAGGGTCAGCTGCCGTTGGTGGGCTGAGCATGCACCAAAGTGGGTTAGATTTTCCGCCATACATATAGCAACAGTTTAGAGACCGATGGAATGGTGGGGAGAGATCGGCGAAGAAGAGGAGGTCAACTGCTGTAGGTGGGTGAGGTGTGCACCAGTGCGGGGTTGCTCCAACTTATAATTCGGTTCCTTAAAGTCCCGGAGACTGCAAAAAAGTGGATAGAGTTCGATGACGGAAGTGAGATGAACAGCTACATCTAGGTCTGTACCGGAACCTGTGGAGTCATCCACGATACATTATACTCGGTTTAGAAATGTCTTGGAGCGCGGGAAAAATGGAAAGAGTCTGACAACGGAAGGGAGGTCATATGCTGTTTTCAGGTGGAGCGCACAGTGAGGTGGACGAAGTTAGCCAGGAAGTGCTACAAAAATATGGATCGTCCTGTTTTATCCACTGCAGTCCCGTATGATGCACGTGAATGCGTGCGCAGCCAAACTGGTGTTAAGGTTCACGCTTCCTTGCTTTTTGCGCTTTCCTTACCTTTTGGCTTTTTCATATAAATTCTTTTCAGCTTTCCAAATAGTCTAGTAAATTTTTTCAGGGTTCCGATGTAATTGAAATTGTCGTGGGATCAACATACGAGCAAGCAATGAGTTAGATCACCTCACAGGCATTTCTGTGTAGGTGCGAGGCAGAGGTGCGAATTTTGACCAATCGTAACATACCCTTATCAGGGGTTTCTTTATTTCAAATATTCCTGAGTTTATGATGCAACAATCACACTGGAAAGATTTTCGACGAACAGAAATCACAGAAGCAGTGAACATTCTTGCTCGAATAAACAAAAAGGAATAAAGCACTTCCACAGAGGAAGTCCGATTCAAAAGTTAGCCCTGCTAAAGTCCGTGCTGGAACGCGTCGTCATTATTTTTGACATCGACTGCGACTGTGATATTTTGCGTATGCAGAAAAATCTGCTTCGTATCCATACACGATAGGGACGAACAAAATAGAATGACGTTAGAGGACACAACAACGGAATGAAGCTCATCAGAAGAAAAGAGGCATATTCAAGGAAGCGGGTGGTTATAGATGCCAAGTTGACCGACTGCATAAGTGATCACCGCAAGAAGGAAGAATGCCGGTAGACATGCCTGGATGGTGAGTGCCTGAAACATGATCATACAGCTAGCTAATGCGTCGTTTAAGCCGCGGATCAGGATTAGGTGCCAAGAAGTAGTCCCTTCTAAAGCGAAAAAGAGGGGTTCTAACCCTAAAGCTGCGACGCTGCGGCGAATCGCCTGCTGCAATTCCTATCAATCGCTGTGTAAAAGGAGTCTGTGCCTTCTCGCGCACAACGTGTTCTCTCGCGTTTTCCCTCTTTTCGCAGCGCCTCTCCGTCATACCTATGGCCGACCTTACGAGGGAAACTTGGTGTTTTTCGAGACAATTTGTTGCTTTTCTTCCCACTAACTTTCCTCGCTTGCACTTCTTGTTTGTTTTTTGAATAAAACAGCACAACATTTCGATCCCAATCCGTTCCTTCAATCTGGCTCTAACGACAAGTTGTTCTAAGTCGTTTGAATAAATGTGTGAAATAACAGTGAGACTGCTTATCTGTTTCAAAGTTGAGTTCTTCAAGGAGATGATGTGCACAATATTTTGCATAGTACTTGTTGATTTTCGTACCCAGATAGCACACCAATTAAAGGATAAAGGATAAAGCATTTGCCGTTGATCAATCCCTTTTTGGGATGCGGCACGCATTCTACTTCCATTTGTACATTCGCAGTGGCGTTTGAATGCGATGTGGCCTATACAATTATACGAAGTTATACGAAAAGTCAGTGTTTTTTTTTGGATTTGTATTTCACTGGATGAC
>MU869117.1:0-35433 GCA_036418205.1 Ostertagia ostertagi
CTACAATGAATATAAGCCTTTACTAACGTGGTGCGTGAGGTTATGACAGCGCATGCATTGAACACATGTCATTCATTGTGTTTGACGTATAGTAATCTCATATCTTTGAGATCATTATCCATGTTTAGACAATGAGACAGAGCAGGATAAAGCACACAAAAGTGTGTAGGCTATGTATGACGGTGAAGGTGATGTTGCATGAACAATCACCTCCTGCAGGGTCCGTTGATCGAGCCTATTGAAAAGTTCAAGCCGGCCAAGTCCTTCCAAGAAGGTGGCATATTTAAGTACCCGGTCTGGGTGTGTCCTCAGGCCAGTGATAAACCCGAGTCGCGCAAGAGGATCACATCTGGTTTGTTGTTGGAGCGGGTCGTATTGGGGGTGAGCTTTGAGACGTTTTGTCCAGTACCTTTCACAATATTGAAGATTTCTCAAGATTGTGTCATAGCGGTTATTCATCACCTACCATAACGCGAGACTAACATTGCCGACAATGCTACTCGATGTCATCCGTCAACTCAAGGATTCAATTTGCTTGCGTATTTTCCAAGTTTTTCGCATATTGTACTACTTATGGTGAATGCGATCTCTGCACACGTTTCACGGTAATTGTTTTATTGAAGAGATTTATGATTTGCTTTCAGGTTAGGTTTTTATTTTCCAATGTATCAAGGGATGTTCCAACGAACTTCCATTTGACACCAACATAAAGCAATATTTTTCATGAGTATATCAGCTATCGCCATCAAGTGACCGTTGCCAACGATACAACGAAGGGTCAATGTCTTAATCCCGCAAGTTCGGCGATTTAAAGCTGAAAAAAATGCACTGATGTCAATTTTGAGCTTCTTCTTTGAATCTTGTTTTTGTCCGCAAAACATTTGCTTAGCAAGAAGAGTAGATGGTCACTGGAAGGAGGCTAGCCGATAGTGGATTTGGCAGGAGTTCTCAAGTGAGCTTCGAGAACTAGAGTCCATCATTTTCGAAGACGTGGTCTAAGTACAGTGTAGTCGTGGAGTGGACATACCTTGTCGAGTTTTTGGCATAATAGTGAATTTTCTCACCAGCTTCAGGCACTGATTACATGAGACCTGGCTTGCTACAGGCTGTATTTACGGAGAACCTTCTAGTGTCCACTTTGCGAACACCTTACCAAATGTTAACCGAAAACTTGTCATGAATATGATTGCTCTTCTGCCCCCTCTGGTCGATCCAGCCACTGGCGGTTCCCAGTTGGTTGGTTAGCATGGAACCACCAATTGTCATCACAGTAGCGGCGTTGTCAGCCACGCTTAGGGATGGGACTATATAGGAGATTTGGAGCGAAGCCGTTCTGCACTATTACGCTTACTAGTAAATCTATGAGCATTCTCCTATACAAGCTTCAACAGTTTTTCAGAGTATGGCAGAACTCCACCAATTGTGTGCCTACGTCGGAGTATGATGTTCACATATTCAGATATCTCGTTTGGGTTGGCTTCAACGGGAGGGCATGACAGTTCGAAATCGGACACTGTTCGCCTTCCTGGACCAGGGTTTCTTTCATGGAAGTAATCTCATGTGCGTTAGAGATCTAACTATTCTGGTATCGCATGGTGGACGATGACAAGGAGTCGTGTCGCAAAGCAAATGTTGCTCCCAGCTTCGACCGATTTGTGGCTCTGTGGAAGCTCATGAATCAAAGCATGAGAAGCATGGCCGCCTTCGTTTTCCATTGACCTCAAAAATAAAAAACAGCTGCTTCGGACATGGTTCAGTTCTAAGTTCCTTCACGTAGTGCCAAAAAAGAGGCAGAAATTTGAGACACTTTAATGTCAAGCCGATATTTTGCTTGCTGTCAGCTAACGTTATGATACATATTGTAGCAAAAAAGATCTGGATCCAGCGTTATCCAACTCAAAGTTTTTTAGGGTGTTCAGAGAATTCTGTTTGACGAACTAGCGGATTTTGGATGGGTTCGAAGACAGTCAGGAATTGTTTGATACAAACGACTTTCATCAATGGCCGCATGGAGTCTAATCATTTTGGCCGCTGTGTGGACGGTGCCAGACTTAGTGAATTACTGGGTTCGCAGTGTGTGACATCGGCCCATTAGGGTTTTCCGGCATAAGGATCTATTATAGTTTTTGGAAACACTGCAAAATTACCTCGTCGCATCATGTCGAGAAATGCTACAATACGACGCTACATACATGTGGTCTTGCACCACGTTTCAAAAAGATTTTGACCGTTTAAAGGCAGAGCTCACGATGAAAAAGGATCCCATTCCAAATTAAGTTGAGCATCGTGAGTGGCTTAACACGTTGACGACAACGCGCGTTTTGGGTTTTTGCGCCGCGTGGGACCACGGCGATTTTGCAGGCGCCGCCGCCTCACATCAAATCCGTGAATTTTGAGCTTTAAATACCCAAAACTCGGATGCAACAAAATGTTTAGAATGATATTCGATGTGTCAAACTTATCAGAAGGGACAACTGTAAAAAATCGATCGAATTGACGTTTTCTGGCGATGAAAGGCAAGTTTCAGTTGCTTTTGCTGCAGTGAACCTCAAAATTATTTTTGACGCGGTTGCTCCACTAAAAACATATGTCTTGCTATATGTGTGGGTCTGTACTTACTTCTACTGCTCTTTTTTATGACCAAGATTATCAGAATATAAAGGAAACTAGGAATGAACACAATTGGGAAATTCGTAGGGCTTAGAAAACCTTCGCTAAAAAGGAGCATATTCAACCATTCAATGAACCTCGCCGTGTCTAGTCATATTATGGTGTAGTCTATGGAATAGATGCAAAAAAGAAAAGAAGTTAGCGAAATAGATGCGAAAAAATAGAAAGAAGTAGCGCATGCGCGAAAAAAATAAATATTTTGTGTGTGCAGCGCATGCGCTGCACACGGTCCCACACGGTGCTCAAGGTGTGATGCGCATGCGCTGCACAATGTCGTCAACGTGTTAAGAAGAATGGAAAACCAACCAAAAAACCAACCTAAAAAACGGCTTAGAACCCAAAAAATGGGACCCCTTGCTTGCCCGTTGGTTTCGTGGTGATGCGAATCTCGTCTTTGTGCCCTCTTCATGCTAAGGCTGTCTCTGCTATCTAATCACTCGTCGCATATACACGTCTGGCTAGTGATTAGATAGTTGGTGGGCGTACCGCGCCAACTGCGAGAAAGAGCAATGCTAGATCGACAAGGTCAATCTTTCGCTGCCGACTGCGTGTCAGTCCGCACCCTTAGGCTGCTTTCATAGTTCGCATCGGTGCGGTCGGTGCCGTCGGTGCCGACGGCGCCGACCGCACCGACAGTGTGAAGAGCGTCAATACGCGCTCTGGCGCATGACGCGTACGTTGGGCGCAGATCGCGCGCTCCGATCGATAATCTTGGTTTTGGTGTATTTCTTGTCTTTTTCGATGTTTTTTTTGCGCAGACTTCCTTTTATTCGTGTGTTTTCTGCTCATACTTATTCTTTTGTATTGATTAATGCTTCTTAGTTGTTCCGCGGACGAATGATGTCATACAACCCCGTACGAACGTGGCTTCAAGACCCGGTCAGTCAGTCATCATGTACAATTTTGTTCATTCAAGTGAACAGTATTTTCAGTAGTCGCTTTTTCTTCGATACGATTTCCTGCTGGTGTGCGAATAATTAAGTTACCAAGATCCGGCGGCCTTTCGCACACCAGCAGGAAATCGTATCGAAGAAAAAGCAATTTCTAATGACATAGATTTCCACTCGAATAAACAAAATTGCTTATGATGAACTCACCCGGCATGCCACGTTCACCTGGGGTTGTACGACGGGGTTCTACGAAGTCGCTCGTCCGCGGAACAACTGAAAAGAATGAATCAAGACATGAAATCGTAAGTATTCTTTAGTTGGGGGGGGGGCGACGGCGGCGCGCTCAGTTTCGCTCCTCTGCAAGGTTGTCTCGATGGCGTCCTAGTTCGAACATGTCATGGGATGGGCGAATAAGTAAGCTGCGGCCATTTATTTAAGAGTGGGATGGCCGCACGGGACAGCCGGACGTGGTATTCTGGTGACAGTACAGCAGCGGGCAACAGTCCTACTGACATACTTTTCTGTTCAAAAAATGCGGCGACATTACTTGTATAGCACCGTAACTGCCCCTGGGACTAAGCCTTTTGAGGAGGAGACGAACAGAGCGCCGCGCCGCCGCCGTGCCCCCCCCCCCAACTAAGATAGCACCATAAAAGAATAAGTATGAACAGGAAACACACGAATAAAAGCAACACGGCGCAAAAAAAAACATCGAAAAGCACAAGAAATACACCAAAACCAGGATTATCGATCGGAGCGCGCGATCTGCGCCCAACGTACGCGTCATGCGCCAGAGCGCATATTGACGCTCTTCGCACACAGGTTGCGGTCCGGCGAGAAATTCGAAATACACCCCCCCCTCTCTGCCGATCCGAGTGCGGATGAAAGGAGCGCTCGTGTGTTGGACTATGAAAGAGTTGTGTGAGATTGCTGGCTAGCCAGGGAGAAGTGCTGGCAGTGAGGCGGGCCGTGGGCGTGACCGCATGCGGGTCGCACAAAAAAAAAACTCGTTGAAGGGGTGGATGAGAAGGTGAGAAAAGTTGTGAGTCGTGTGAGTGCGAGTTGTGTGTCAAGACTAGGCAGGAGCGTGAGAAATCGTTGTGAGCAAAAGAGACGTGCAAATAGTCAGAATGGGGGGGGGGCGTACTATGACAACACCTCTTCTTTGTTTATTTCCTCCACAAGACTTACCAAATTCTAGTACTACACAGATTATGGTTCTCAATTTACGTCCCCCTTTCGCTCAAAGGAAGCCTTGTAAAAGCCTTCGCCAGCTGTGTGTTGACTGGACTTTGGCGTTGACCGTGGAGCAGCTTATTTACTATTGAAATTTGAACAAATATTCAAATGATTATAACTTTCTTCAAAAAAAACGAATTTTCAAAAAAAATTAAAAAAAAAAAAAAAAAAAAAAAAAAATAACGAATTTTCAATCTGAAAGCTGATTTGGGAGTTTTGTGAAGAGCTTTTTCTAATCAGTACTGAAATTACAGGAAGTTATAAGAAATAACAAATTTAGATCAAATAACGAGGAAAATTCGAGACGAGCACGAGTTTTTACACTTTCCGGAGCAATAACTTGCTTCATTTCCGTCAAATTCAAAAAGTTGATACGTCATACAAAACTAGAAGATTTTCTCTATCAAACGGTCGCTAAAGCAGCTTCATACGTCCAGTACTCAAAAAATGGCCACGTTGAGGATTTTTGCAAAATTAACGAGGAAAATTCGTGATGAGTGCGAGTTTTTACGCTTTCCAAAGCCATAACTCCGTTCAAACTCATGCAATCTGGAAAGTTAATACGTCATCATAAACTAGAAGATTTGCTCTTTCTAGAGGCAACTAAAACTGCTAAATACGTTCACTATTTAAAAAATGGCCACGTTGAGGATTTTTGCCCGAGTACCGCCGAAAGGTACTTTTTCGCTACATTAGCACTATCCCAACGACTATAGCTCCTTGCAGGAGCGATTACATACTGAAGTAGGAGCAGATTCAAAATCCTCGTGCTTTTCTCTCTGCAAAAAGTGTAAAATTGTTTAGCGGGTCTCAACTTTAAAGGTTACATGCTTGTGAATTTGACGCTGAAGGCTGCGTTTCTTGTTGAATAGTGTACTCCTCTCTGTAATTTAACATGAACTCTTTCAGAACCCTCTTGATTCTTCCTGAATTAAGATTCGTTATCAAGATAGCCGTAGCTGAAGCGCGCGCAACCAACTGGGCCCACTCTGGGATGCGCCGTGTGCTTCACATCTCGTTGGATTTGAGGACCTACTTGAAAGATAAAATATCCCTAGAAAACGTGCGAATTTCGGATTCTTTGACTTGTGTGGTGATGAAACACTGAAGTCAACTAAGAATTGCTAAGCGGACACCTCTAAATCACGAAGATTTTGTGTGGACGGAATCAATTGTTATTGGAAATACTCTGGCCTGGTATCGATTCGATCCTTAATGTTTGTCCTCCGACGATGATCCTACTGTATCAATCGGGCCCGATCTCTCCCCAGCGGGCCAATACGACCCCCCCCTCTGTGACATGTCGAGGATTCCTCAACGCACGCTTGACCCTGCTTGTGCGGTCGGCGCCGTCGGCACCGACTGCACCGACTGCACCGACCGCACCGGTGCGAAGTATGAAAGCGGCCTTAGGAGGTCCGCCTGTCTCCCCACTAGACAATTTTTTCTTCTTCGACTTTCGTTCTTATCGTTCTTATCCTGCTTCAAATGATTTACATTTAAAGAGTTATCTGAACTTAATAGAAAAGTCATTTCTTCAAAAAATAGCGAACCCGTAAATTTTTTGTGTACATGCGAGTTTTGAATCTTCAGCTACCATAATTTTTTGTCGAAACTGTCTCAATGTAATCGAAAACCGTCACGGGAAACAACGAAGCTCATGCTTTTGAATAAGTACTTAAACCTTGTTGAAAAGTACTCCTTGGAAAATCGTTCCGTTGGTAAGTTTCTTTCGGGTTGTGGGGTTTGGTGTGATTCAGTAACTTTAGCGGGAATGTGAGCTTTGTAAAAAGCGCATAAACTCGTCTATACTCAATTTCATTCCGACAACGCAATTTTTTGGAGTCAAATTACCCTAACTTTCTTCGAGATTGTTCTTTCGAATAACGGTGAACTAAGTGGGGGAGTACGGTATCTGCGCTTCCAAGCGCAATACCAAATCTGTTTTCGGGTCCCTGATAGTACGATCTCACACGGGATAATACAACAGTCCAGCAGGGTTCTTATCTTCGATTGTAATGGTGTGGAAATGAAATGCTAGAACTGTCAAAAACATATGGAAGTGCCATTGAACAAAAAACTCAAATTGGGAAGCTGCTAGAAAGGGAGTTGAACGCCTCCGAAGGGGGTGTCACTCCCACTTGCCAGCCGTGAGATCGCGTCCTTAGTTGCGGGTCTTTGCGCGATTGCGTGAGTGTCCAGCGTTTCAAAATAAATGCTGCCACTTTTTGATTGGTCTTGTTTGCTTAACTCATTTGATCGTGTTTCTTTTTCGTACTGATGGATAGGTCTCTGTTTGGATTAATGGTACGAGCCAACAACAAATGCCGGCGGAGCAAGCCAATTTGGACAGCTTGCCACGCCGGCATGTATTGCACGCCTCTTCTTGTATTTTCAGAGGGAAAAGGGGAATCCCTGTTCAACCTTCTGACCAGGGTCAACCGTCACGTTCGAACATTTTCGGGATTTTTGCGACCCCCTAGCTCTCGAGGGGGTCCAGTTGCGACCCCCTGTTTTTGTTAATAAGAGTGCTAGACATGAATCCGTTGCGCCAGAAAGCGTCTGCGCGTCGTCGCGTCGGCCTTGGAGCGCGGCAGGTATCACCCGGGCGCTGGAAGAACGGGACGCGGCGAAGAAAAAATTTTAGAGGGGAATAACTTTCTTGGGACGTATTTTTTTGACTTGTTGAGGTAGATTTTGATTGTGCCTGAGGTGCGCTTTCAGAAAACTACAAGGATTGCCTAACTCTCCGGAAAGTACTTCTGTTAGAAGTGGAAAACCCAAAATTCTAAGAAGGCGCACCTTAATAACTTCCTTCAAAGAACTTGTTGGGAGGGGCGAAGACATTTTTGAAGACTACGAGATTTCTGCTTTCTTATGTGTTTTACCGTTGTCTGGAAGAATCGTCCTCAGAAAATTAGGTCCCGAAGAACTTTAATTTCAGCCCCGAGAAGTCAAACCTTTCATAGGGATGCATTCAACTGTTCTTTATTCCTCAAGGAAAACACCGTAATTTGCCTAAAACTGTCTCTCTGTGCATAATAATCGAATCTAATGCGGTCTGCACAAACAATTCTTGCCCTCGGATACGCCACGCACGCGCCTGTGGCTGGCAGTCCTCGAAATTGCGACCCCCTTCCGACCAAAATGCGACCCCTTCGTTCGAACAGTTCGAACGGACGGTTGACCCTGCTTCTGACTACTGGTGGTACACATGTATACCACTTCCGTAATCAAAACCTTGGCGCTACCATTGTTTTGGGACTTACTTAGACTGGAGTGCCCGCCTGATGGCGGAATTGTGCACGTAAGAAATGTTAGTTTTTACTCTGATAACAACTCGTCACAAGCCAAAGCGAGCTACTCTGGATTAATTAATAAGGCATATCAATTCTAATTCAATGTAGTCTACCACTATGGCAAATGTACGCAGCTCCCAAAAAAAGGCAATTTTCAAGGCTTACATTTTTAATGATTGTGCTAGTGATTCTGGTGTCTCCCTATAATTTGCATCAGGTGCAACATACTCCAGCAAATGGTGAAAGATGGATCATTTTATCAGCCGAACCAGTCAGAGGACTGCGCGGCGTTCCACGACAGTGTTGGAGATTCCAACCTCCAAGATTCTGACAGTTCCGCTGGTGCGAAAGTGAAATAAAAGGACTACTATGATGAAACAGATTTTGAAGCAGTAGAAGACGAGGAAAACTCGTCGGAGCAGGAGCATCCCCCAGCGCTTCTATAGAGCGCGGCTTGCAAATCTATGCAAGTGTGGTAGCTATCAGACCTTGGCTTTGTTCCTAGAATGAGATCGAGAATCGTGAATTCGTTAATTGTTAATTAAGTTGCCAATTTACATTTCAAAAATACTAATCGAGCGGTGATGGTGTGGTGACAAGAGGGGCCGCTACCGCGCGCATAGTCCCTGGATCAAAATCCCAGGTCAAATCCAGCGTACGTCAGCCAAACTTCTATAGGTGATTAGTTGTTGAGCGATAGCTAAAAGGGAGGAAATCACATGTTCGGAGCTTAATAATCAATTCCTATTTCCAGATGCCGTTCAGTGATATGGCGTCGCACCAAGGAATGACAACATGGGAAGGTTGCGCGACGGGCATTCGATGGTTCGACCATGAGGACGGACGGCGGACTGGACAGCGGATCTCCTCCTGTTACTCCTGTCCATACCTTGGACGCTTCGCACCTTACTTCTGCACTGTCTCATATCGTACTCGCCTTGACATACTTCAATAAATAGTTATTGTGTAAGACTGCGTTCGCTGCACTTTCTGGTAGCAGCGAGTGGTTGGTTTTCTGCTTTGGACTTTTCTCTGATTCTGTCTTTCCACTATAGTTTAGGCGTCCTACCTGGGCAGTTGTAACAGTATTTTTGTAAAATTACTAGAGTTAGGCCCTTTGCGGTCTGGCCAACCGCGAAGTGGCGAATTCGAGATCCCGCTTCATCCTTCAACACTGGGTCGCGGTCAATATTCCGAATTGGGCAATTTTATTTTTTTAGCCTTCCGTTCTATCTGTTTCGTAGATAGCTAGTTCCTTTTCGTGCACGTTTCGGTTGAGTGTAAAGTATCCCCGGGTGAAGAATGTCAGACAATTTCGCTGACTCAAGGCAGCCATTTGGACAGCTCGAGCGTTTGAGGTGGAATGCATTGTAGTCTCGTGTGTAACATTATGGTAGCTACCGTATGGTCACGTTGAGGTAGGGAGTAGCCCTAGCATGCATGCGGAAAAGGGAAGACCTCCACAAAGAGAGGTGGAGCAGGGCACAGGTCTTTTTCTAGAAATGCCCCGGCTCAAGAAACGCTGGTGAAAGAGTAGCTCACAGCTAAGGTACCTAAAAGCGGCTACGCTAGTTTGTTTTTCTTTTTCTCTCACCCCTTCCCCTAAGTTATTCGCTTCTCGATTTCGCTTTCTTCTTCTCTAAAATGATTTTTTTCCTCTAAAATTTACGAATATAAAGTTGCAACTTCCTTCCCGGTCCCCTGTACCATTACCCGTTGCTCGCGCCGTACATTAACTTAGCCAAGCAGTCTTCCGCTTGTCATCATTTGACCATCCTTTTCTTCGCGAACCTGTGTCTTTGGGAATGGATTCGAATTGCCGACCATGAGTCACGCAGTGCGAGGGTTTTTTTTCCTCGCAACAGTAACCCTATCTTTTTTCCTCATCTTCGCGAGCAGCGCTTACACATACCAGCGGTTGTTGTGGCTTGTTCCCACATACCCTTCCCAGATGGAGAGCAGCGATAACAGAAAATGTTTCCCCCCTTGTTTCAATTCCCATTCTATCAGGCTTGGTCAATCGCATTCTTTTGAAATACATTCCTTCTGTCAGTACCTCCTCCTTCCCCTTCCTCTATATAAATCATTGACAGTAGCCAGCGTCACCCTTTTCGTATTCCTACTTGTGATTCTCCTACTGAATTTTCACTTGTGTTGACTGACATTATCGTCTCTTGTCGTATCTCGACTGAATTCACAGTTTTCTTGCTTGAGCTCGTTTTTCCTCCGATATCATTGAGCACTAGGCTCATCGAAACGGATGTCTCGAACATCGGGTCCGGTCACCCGTTCCCAAACAAGGGCAGCATTGGCTAGTGGGGAAATAACAAAGACCCAAGACTATGATGAGGCTCACCAACCTAAGTTTACGGAAGAACTCCGTACAACCTTAAGGGACCTCGAAGATACCGACACCGTCTTGGGGAGAGACGCTAAGGAACTGCGGGATGCAGCGGACCACGGCTGTTACCGAAGCCTGGCGCGACGCGCGTCACTCCACATCCTCGCTGGCCCAACAGATTTCGGCCAACAATGTGAACCTTCTTCACCAATTGAACGATTCATTCGCAGCCGTCGGCGATCGCTTCCAATCGTTGCCCACCGTAGTTTCGTGCCTCCCTGAAGGAACATTCCCTAAGTTAGCGTACTTCTCCGGCGCATCATGCGTATGCGCACAGCGCCCCTGACTTCAGAACAAAAGGCCAATTTTCTAGTGGGACATCTTGAGGGGGTCGCACGCGAAAAAGTGGAAGTTATCAAACGAGCAGCGGAAAGACTATGATGCTATCGTAGGCCATCTAAAGTCATTTTTTGAGAGCCCCCAACAAAGGCATTTGGCTCGCCAGGCCCTATCCACCTGTCAACAAGGGCCTTCCGAATCCACGACGGCTTTTGCTAACCGGCTGTTGAATGTGGTTCGAGCAGCCACCGCAGGGCAGGATCCAGTAACACAAAAGGAGCGCATATTAGAGGAGTATATAGCCCGACTTCGGGGAGATATACACTATTTTGTGCGACTCGAGAACCCCGCCAGCTTTGAGCAAGCCGTAGCGCGAGCACAAATGATCGACAGTTCACTCGCAGAAGCCAGCGCAGCCCTAAAAACTTAGAAATACCCATTTAAATTATGAAATATAAACTTATGCACCCTCGCCGCCACCAACCTTAGCAACCAGCAAGTGCAGGCACTCTCGGCTCAAGTAGAACGTATGGGCCTGGGCTCACGTCAACGCGCACAACATAAGCCTTCCTTCGGCAACCAACGTCGGGAGCGGCACTTCCAGCGACGTGCACAGGTGTTGGCGAAGTCAGCTAATCCACATCCCAACCGCCCTGGGGGTCGCAGCAGCAAATGTTTCAATTGTGGCGGTCTTGGCCACATGTCATGGCAGTGTCCCTCCCCTCGGGGGCCAGCAAACAAACCTAGCCGTCCAATCCCATCCCAGCAGCCCCGATATTCGCGAGAGATCCCCTACCGAAACCCCTACCTATGCAGTCCAGGACGCAGAGATGGTACCGAACCCTTTGGGTCCAGAATACGGAACAGCGGACGAAAGCATTTCCAAACAATAGCAATTACAGATAGGAGCTCTGATCAAACGCAATCACGAATTATCTCGATCCGTTTTTCTACGGCAGGCCCCCTCTAGAAATTCGGTCTTTTCTTCGGCATCGTCCACACATCTTTCCCATCTGTGAGTTGCTTATTTTTATCACTATGTGCGATTTCACTAATCGGAACGACTAACGCTACTTCTGCTTGGCTTTGTCCAACCGATTCTCAAGATCAGATCATCCGTATACCATTTTCATATAATTGCTCCAATATTCTGCCCGTCTCCTAACAGCAGTATCAGTTCCATGTCTCTCAATATCTTCCGCCCTAACACTAAGCGCTACTCATCCCAAGCATTTTGGTGTAAAATAGTTACCTCCTCCGCTACTTTTTCGATTAACTTTTTCGGGTCCCGCTCAATCGTACGCTCTGAGACCTCACAAACGGTAACTCTCGAGCAATCTTCGTATAATGTCCATTCACGCACCGTGCGTAATATGGCCAGTTTGTCGCCACGTCTCAAATGACCCGTATGGCGCACCGCGGCTTCCCGGCCACCAACGAGTTGTAGAGTGGCCCACCGCCCCTTTTGGTTGCTGTACTCCACACACAGTGTCCATTTCCAACTGCTTGATGTTTCCAACTACGGTATACGCTAAGCACGGTGACGATCACCCCGATGCTTTGGCAGGAGACATGAGTTCTTGCAAATATAGCGCGACGGTGCATGCACTTTATGGGATGGTTCTGCTATGATTTGGACGCCCAGCCCAGAAGAAACGTGTCAATTTATCCCCGTCGGTAAGATGCGAGGGCATCGCTTCGGAGACATCTGGTTGGGTGATTCCCGAGAGTTCGCGCTCTCGTGGACATCAGCCTCTGAACCGCTTTACGACTGCGGCAAGCCGCTCATCGTCACGGACCAGGGGTACGCAATTTCGATGGTGTGTCGTTCAGTACGTTCCGCCCCTCCGGAAGTTGGTATAGTAACATCGAATCAACTGTCGGCCCAACTCCTCGCGGTTGAAGGGTCCACAAAAGCGTATCTACTAGCGCTCTTCAGGCACATGCCATATCTTCTCTTTGCGATAGAGTCAACTTGCTAGGATTGGCTATCCAAACAGCCCTCACCACACAACCTACCATTACCGCTAGACACCTGCTAGCCCGTGAAGGCATATCAGCTTCCTACCTTGGCAACGGTCTTGTACAGATACACAGGTGCATACCGTTACCGGCGACCAGCTGGCGCTTTGTCGGCTTCAACAGAACATGCTATGCGCTACCCATGGTAGAGATATCGCTTCCATCCGGCATTGTTCACTCGCGCATTTTTCAATGTAGACACAGCAGTAATCGAAGAAAGCGCTAGGGAGGTACCATGTCCCGGTGCGACATATTTTTATATTTCCGACGGTGCAAAAGTCGCGCGGATTGACAGTTCGTCCGGTAAAACTACTCTCGTTCCCTCACACCTGATCAGAAACTTCAAAGCTTTTGAGACCCCCCCCCCCTTGCATTCAATACCACCCTACCACTAACAATTTTTCATAACCTGGTCATAACTAATCTTAGTGAAATCGTGGATGGTCCCTCGTCTCCAAGACTTCGGCAGAGCTTTGGAGCAACAGCGCGTTGAGGAACATATTAGACAACTCCGAAATAGAGAAACTTCCATAACCGGCGGCCAAAACCCAGCTTCTTTTTCGGTATGGTCACTCTTTGGCAAATGGACCCCGTTCGACGTTTGGATTGCGTTATGTGGGTGCGTAGTTTCTTTGCAAGTCTTTCGACTACTGCTTATCATCTACGTCACTGGAGAGCTGCCCGCGATACGGTCCTCCCTTTAAGAGCACAGCGGAACCAGATGAACCACCCACCGCGAGACCGTTCTAGCCAGGCTCCAAATATTCCTTCAATGGCAACGGCCCCTCTGCAGGAAATGGGGATCGCAGCCCTTCGGGCAGCTGTATCGGATGCACCATCAGTGTGGCCGAACCGGTGGCCAAGTCTACCTCTCGGGCGCACATTTGAATGATGGCCTTTGCTCTGGCACCGAGCCATTCCCTATCTTTATTCCCAACATCCATCAGAGTCAACGAAATCGAGATGCTAGGCTCTCATGATACATGGAGCAGCGATCGACCGAGTCATAAGCCAAAGGAACACTTACGACCCTTATCGTGTTTTCCCTACAACCTCTCAGATTCGCTCTCGCTATAGGTATGGCAGGCATCCCCGTCCCTCTCGTAGGATCGGCCCCTCTGCGTATACAAGTCGGTACCACCACATTAGTGCATACCGTGTACTTTACCAAAGGTTCATGCATTCCCCGCCAGGTAGACAAATATAACATCATCTTGGGTAACGACCTCCTGTCTCGTCTCCCAACATGGCATATTAATTATGCTCATCGACGTTTTACTGTAGGACAAGACGACGTGCCGATTCTTTCGATTACACCGCCAATTTATTGCAACTCAGCGACCCCACTGAGTCCGGCGCCCCGCGAGAAACGAAGCAGCGCTGTGGCCCATTTCACCGATCCACAAACATGGCAATACGAGACACACTTTCAGAAAATCGCGCTCCTAACGCTAACGGTCTCAAGTCTGGCCTTCCTAGCATGCCCGTCCACCGTCGACTCCCGGTCGACATCCACGCTCGGCAGAGAGTCTTGAGCACTCCCAACCTCGAGTGTACCAGCGCTGTCGTGATCAGGAAAGCTACGACGCTGAATAGAACGCGAGTGGTGCTATGAGGTTGTCAAGAAAATTGTCAGTGTGCTATATGTTTCGTAGCTATTCGCGCCACTCCTGAGAACATCGCTGAAGTCCTTGGACCACAGCTTCGCTTCTGAACACTACGGCGGCGAAAGGGGGAATCTTCAAAAATCATTTGGAGGACCGGAAAGATTATCATCGTTGACGAAGCATCCCAAGTGCCTGAGCCTATCCTAGCATGCTTCACTACGATGTTTCCTGATGCACGCCAGCTCTATATCGGGGATGTTCACCAATGCGACCACATGTGAGATGCCCAAGCGATGCTAACCCGGCACTATTTGGTGGTCAAAGCGTAATGACAGTACTAGCAAGATCCCCCGCCGTCCCAAAGTCGGCCTTGGTGACCACATTTAGGGCTCACCCTGCCCTTAACGGTTTGCCTAACCTTTGCTCCTATAGTGGTTCCCTAATAAGCGGAGTAACAGCGGACGAACGTCGCCTACTTTTGGACCGGGTCAACCTGCCGAACCCTCGTCTGCCGTTCGCCCTAATCGATGTCGAGGGAAGTTCCGTGCAAGCACCAACTCGCTCTCATCTCAATGACGAGGAGGCCGAAACCTGCCTGACATTGATGGACCAGCTTCTGCAGAGCGGGCTTCTTCCCAATCAGATGTGCGTGGTCACCTTCTACCGAGAGCAGTTTCGACTGCTGCTCGACTTTGCCGTGGAACGAAACATCGAAAATTGCCACGGTGGATTCCAATCCAGGGTCGTGAAACAGAAGTCATCATTTTGTTAACAACTCGCACGGGCCTAAAACCTGAGACTGCGGGCTTCATTGACGATCTCCTTCGTCTCGTCTCAACGTGGCAGTCACCCGTTGCCGACATGGGCAATTTATACTGGGCCATGTCCCCACTCTGCGATCCCTACCCCACTGGGGAAAGCTCGTAAGTTGGGCTGAACAAGCAGGTGCCGTCATCCCCTCCGCCCAGCTGAAGAACCTATTCCATACCCACTGAAGGAGGGCAACTATTCCTATACTAAACTTCATTAATTTTTGTTTACCCATCAACCCTCAATTTCCATCTTCTCCATCTACTCGACAGAACCCCTTCCCCTCATCATTATTATCGCTGTATCTCGTCCACAGCCGCCGCCGCTCTCGACTTATTGACTGTAAGCATCTTCAATCATCTATCCTTACAATAGGGTAAGTCCTAAATTCTAAGTCCGGGACGGACTTTTTTGTGGCAGGGGAGGTGTAAAGGGAGGAAATCACATGTTCGGAGCTTAATGATCAATTCCTATTTCCAGATGCCGTTCAGTGATATGGCGTCGCACCAAGGAATGACAACATGGGAGGTTGCGCGACGGGCATTCGATGGTTCGACCATGAGGACGGACGGCGGACTGGACAGCGGATCTCCTCCTGTTACTCCTGTCCATACCTTGGACGCTTCGCACCTTACTTCTGCACTGTCTCATATCGTACTCGCCTTGACATACTTCAATAAATAGTTATTGTGTAAGACTGCGTTCGCTGCACTTTCTATACATAAAACTATCGATAATTTGTTTTCGACAAAATCGTAGTCTAAAGGTTGAAGGCTTCATTGGCGCTTTTCTTAGCTTTCCTCCATTACCAGTCAACTCGGCAGCCACAATTTCATTAACGACCGTTTTTACACCAAGATTTTAATCTGGAACTGTTGCTTTGAAGGCATGCCTCAAGATCGAATTGGTGTGGTCCTTGCACACGTGTGTTGGTGCGAAATGGGCCGGCAGTAAAGAAAAAAGGAAAAGAATCCGTCGAAAACGCTCAGGTTAAGGGCTCACTCACCTTCCTAATCGGCTGTGCTAAGGGAATGAGAGACTAAGCGCGGAGAGGAGAGTATGAGGCGAGAGAGCGCAACAGATGAGAGGGCGCCAGACAACAGCCTGATAGAAGAAAAAATTGCAGCTTCAGCAGCTTACTTTGCAAGGCCCTAGCGCTCTTGTCGGTGATTTCCGTGCACGGGAACGCCACATTTGTGATTGCTCCTCTAGAGGTCTATCCCACAGACCGAAGGAATCGTTCGCACGACTTCTGCCTAGTTTGTGCCGTTAAGCAGAGCTCAGATGACAACAAGAAGTTGTCGATAGTCGTCGGGTGCCACTCACTCCCCTTTCCCTCTTCCCCATTCTCCCGTATTCCACATATACAGCATGAATATGTATGTTTAGTTGTTTTATTTACTTGACCTGCGTTTTGCATTGATCTGAGGGTCGTTGCCCCGTGGTTTTAACACTTTCCTCTGAGATCCTCTATCTTTCAAGGACCGCGAAGCATTACTATTACTAGTCCTTCCTGTAGTTTCCTGTAGTTATTTAAGGTACTGGAGAAGGAAGCGATTCCTTGAAGGCAAAATTCGGGATAAAATAGGTGTGGAAAAGCGTTCAGTTATGAAGCTAGAGGTGGGAGGTGGTCTGGAAAAGAGAAGGAAAGCAAACGAAACCACCGATTACGCCACCTCCCCTATTTCAGCCGCATTCCACCTTGGGATAGAGAAGGGGCGCGTTGGACGAGTTTCACGAACCTAACTCTAGTTGCTCCAGTGCCAATGACATTGGGTCGCAATGGGACCGCTGCCTCAAATGCGCCCGCGCTTTTCAAGCAGCGCCACGTGGCAACCGACAGCGGAGGGTGGGGCTTGCGAGCGAAGGTGTGCGTTGCGAGTAGGGTGAATATCGGTCGAGGAAATTCCTCGACGAGAGGTCGGTTTGCCTCGGTGGAAAGTAGGGGGGGGGTCGTAATTGTCGGTATCAGTATCGAACGGGGCGTGATATCCAGCTTTAGGGGAAGGGTGGGGGAGGTCTCCCTGCTCCCCTTTTCGAAACCTCAATGAGTAAGGGAACGTAATAGGACTTATTCTTTGCAGGTTCAACTCTACGTCCTTAGAAATGCCTGAAGAGAATATCAAGGCTCTAGCGTCATGAGCGATCGTCGCCAAGGCGGAAATGTACGATGAGTTCAAAAAGGAATACCGCCACATAAACATTAATGTTGAAGTAAAGAGCTCTGGAACAACAAAATGTGGACATTAGAGTAATTGGAATTCAACGGAGGAGAACATTGTGCCAAATTCAAAACGTAGGAGGGCAGCCGAGTAAGCGCGGCTGAGGCATTCGAAAGGAAGGCGCAAGCAAGTGAGCCGTTTGTAAGATTCCCCCGTAACTAAGAACACCGGTTTTTTTGTAGCAAATCATCATGCGCACACAACACCTTTCAATTGACTCAAAAATTGCGAGCGAAGATTGACGGCATGACTCATACTCGATTGAACAAACATGAGTGTGTATATTATATTTCTATCAACAACATCTAAGTGATAGGTTGCTAAGGCATCTTGGTTCAAGTGAATTTCCTGATAATGATGTGGAAGGAATGCGGTTTTGGAGTAAGGAAAAAATTCCTCGGTATTTCCTCGACGCAGATTATTCTTCAAATAGGATGTTTCTGAACAAATCAGGCAAACATCCGAAAGAGCCAATCTCCTGGTTTCTAGTACTGTCCTTACTTTTCTATATAATTTGAGAAAGATATTGTCTTGAAAATAAGGAAAATCCGCACGAAAAATCCGAATTCCTCGACGTTTCCTCGACGTGAAAAATCTGATTCGATAAGGAAGCTCCGGAACCACTACAGAAATAAAACGAAGCAGCAATTACGCTTTTCAAGGCACACCTAGCGTTCTCCAAAGGATTAAGCATTTAAAAAGATATTAAGGTTTGTAGCATGAGGGGCAATGGCCAATTTTCGAGATAAATCGCTCCACCGCGTGAGCCGCGCCGCAGCCGCGTGAGGAAGAAGCTGCTCCTTTGAAATTTGTTGACATTTCCATTGACAGGTCTTTATCATTTCTTCCCATTGCTTTCGATCTTTTTTTTGCGTATGGCGTGCGTCTACATGAACAATAGCCCCTGTAATATATTAGGTTGTGAGGAAGTTCTGGCCCTTCCAACCGCTCAACTTCAAAAAATCATCACTCCACTCAAAGTGAACATTTTTATTCAAAGTAAGTCCCATTCGAACCAACACATTTCTGCCAACGAAATGCAAGTTTGCTTATTCCATTATTATAGAATTCTGGCGGTCTGGATTCCAAGAATTTGAGGAAGGCAGTTTTCACGTCGTCTTGTTT
Source organism: Ostertagia ostertagi (assembly GCA_036418205.1). Classification (NCBI taxonomy): domain Eukaryota; kingdom Metazoa; phylum Nematoda; class Chromadorea; order Rhabditida; family Trichostrongylidae; genus Ostertagia; species Ostertagia ostertagi. Next base: position 18,565 of record MU869117.1, read on the forward strand.
TTTGAATTCTTTAAGAAGTTATCCAGATGTTTGAAAAAATGAAAGTCAGTTGGTGCTAGGTCTGATGAGTACGGAGGATGTGGAGAGCTTCGATCTGCAACTCGTTCAACTTCTGGAAAACGATTTGTGAAACATGCGGTCGAGCATTGTCGTGCAGAAGTAGTGGGCCGTGGCGATTCACCAGTACTGGCTGCATCCGCTCCAATTTCCCGGCGGAAGAAAGCTGTAATGGATTATTCCCTGTTGAGACCACCAAACTGTGATCATTGTCTTCCTGACGTGTAAACTTGGTTTGGGAAATTTTTCGGAGGTTCATCTTTAGACACCCACTGAGCAGAACGTTTTTTTTGTTATCATATAGTATTCATTTTTCATCACAAGTTACGATCCGATGAAGAAATGGATCAATAGCGTTCCTTCTTAGGAGCGAACTTGCAACCTCCAGGCGTCTCAACTGCTGCTGCTCCGTGAGGTGATGCGGCACCCATTTGTCAAGTTTTTTGACCATTCCAAGCTGTTTAAGGTGATCAGCAACAACTGTATGGGAAACACCGACATTCTTGGCGATCTCTCTCAAAGGTTGACGCCGATCTTTTTCAACTGCTTCAATCAAAACTTCGGGATCAACTAGTGATGGTCGGCCAGCTCGCTCTTTGTTTTCTGGCGAATCCATTTCTAAACTTTTGAAACCAGCGACGAACCGTTCGTTCCGATGCAGTGCCTTCTCCCCAAGCCATGTTCACATTTGTGGTTGCCTCCGTTGCCGTTCGACCAAGTTTGAACTCATGAAGTAAAACCGTTCGAAAAGCAGTCTTATCCATGCTGCAAGAAAACGTCCCCATTATTTTCAAAACTTTATGGAATTTCGGGGAAAGTGTTTTTTTAGGAAGAGCAACTCTTTGCTTACCTAAGTAGCACAAGTTGTCGGTTGGTATAATTGAACACACGACGAATATCGATTTTATATGGCAAACGCGCGCGAACGGCCAGAACTTTCCTTACAACCTAATAATATGAATGCTTTGTTTTTCAGGATTCCTCTGTTTCCAATGGTAGTTTTTGCGCCGTAGTTTTTAGGTGAAGTGAGGTTTTCCAGATTGTCATTGACACACAATTGCGAATAATTTTTTTCGGTAATAGCTTTCAACATCTTTGCTTAGTAACGCTTTGTTCTGCTTTTGAAAGGTGAGCGTTTTGATTTTATGACTATGTTCTCCGCGAGTGGGTCTTTTATAATTCCAACTTTCGTTCCGCACGCGCTACAGTTGTTTTCTTCACTGGTGAGCTTTTCTATTACATATACATTTGGGAATGGTTTTCGTTCTCAGGAATTTCCATTTCTACCTCAGATCGCGCGCAACGTTCTACTGGTGAGCTTTTCACTTTCATGACTAGTACACGCCCGCAAATGTTTTGGTTTTCAGGAATATCGCTTAATTTGTTTTCAGCAGAGCCTTGCAGCAGAGCCTTGCGTTCCTTTTGAAACTTGAGCGTTTCTTTTAGACTAGTGTTCTTCGCAAGAGGGTCTTTTTTTCAGAACCTTCCAATTTTTCGTGCCGGGCGCGCCTCGAGCTATTTTCTTCAAAGGCGAGCTTTTCTAATGTTGTGATCCAGTTTAATTTGATTGTGAATAGTTACCACATTTTCAATTGTTGTGAAAATATGTAGACATTGTAAACTTAAACAAGAAGAATAAAAATGTAATGAGCACTATTTTCACATATAGATGATGTGTGTGGGAGGATGGGGGGTCCCACAGTAGTGATTTCCTCAACAGGATTTTCACCCTGGTTGCGGGTCGGACGAGCTCCTTGCGCCTTTGCCGCCCACTTCATACTCGCAAAAAGGGTGCGACAGCAACGCTCGTCCGCTAGTCTGCTAGACCCGGGATGGATTAGATGAGTGCTCCTAATCCCGGAATGTGCCTTCAACCGAGGTAAGTGGAAGCTACGTTTGCCTGAAGAACCTGTTGTAACGGTTCAGGACCACAGTTCTCATACAAGTCCGTGTTTGCAAAGTTATGCGTGTAAGTCGGTCCGAATTCTTAGGCATCCCCGCAAGTGTGTGCTACATGCGCAGCGATCGTTCGACCTCCACCATCAATTCAACATGCAGGTTTGTGAGGCATGCTGTTAACAGTGACCAAATCGGTAAGATGGCCACTTTCCTTAATGGTTTAAGTGAGGAAGCAGTTGAACTGAACGGTATGAAAACTTATTAACGCAACCAGGAATGTGAATAAACAGCAGAAATTAGTTCAGTTTCACCCACGAAGTTCATTCAAGAATGACCAACTCATCGAGTACGTCGCCTTCGTGAGATCCTCTCGGACTTGAGACTGATTTTCCATTTTGCACACTTTTCTGAGCCCCTCAACACGGACATGGCTCCTCACTTTGAATTAATCGGAAAGACAGGGAATGAAGGATGATCATCTGGAGTTTGCGCTACAACAGAGGTAGACTGAGTTGTTACGGTTAAACTGTTAAGACGATCCATTCACTCGGAACAGTCCTGCCTTTTTCTCCCTAAGAAAGAAGGCAGAGAAAGACTTCAGAAAGCGTACGATGCTTCGATCAAGGGGCTCTATGCAACAACAATTTATCAAGTGACAGACAAGAGAGGACAACTTTGAGAAGCCTAGGGTGGCCGTCGTTAAGAATACCCCATCTTCACACCGAGATAGCGGAACAATCAATCGATTAGGAACCCATGAAGTCTTTATTATCCTGATAATCATGCATCACACGAGAAGAGGATAAAAGGCTAAGCTTTTAAATACCGGGAATGATTACAAAGCGCTCCAATTCTGCATATTAACGTAACACTAACAGATCTATAAGCAAATGACTTAAGAGAGGTCAAAGAATTCGAAGCAAAAGCAATGGAAACACCAAACGGGAATCACAAAGAGGTTGCCGAGTTCAGCTCTTAACTTTGACTTTCTGATTTCATCTGATAATTCCTTGCATAATACAGAAATCGAGTACATATGTTTACGTTCCTCAAGTAACCAGGCTAGGACGGACCTCAGATGGTGCCAATTCGTCCGAAGTCAGCAGCTCAACGTGACTAGATGAGAATTTGAGGAGCCGTAAGAGAACACCTTGACGGAAGTTCAGAACAAAAGCAGCAGCAAGCGGAGAGGTGTTTAGTTGTGGCTACAGAATCACCACAAGTTCAGTTATTAAGCTTCCATTCACAAGGGTCTAACGTAAAAAAAAACGTAAAAAGATGCAGAACAAGCAGTCAAAAGTATCAACCACGACATATTGATCGTCGTTCTCGATCAATCAGGACGAACAAAATAAAGAACTTGGAAAACGATCTCATGGGTGGCACCTTTTGCCCTTCTTCACGCACCGTGCCACTATGGTGCTCGCATAAATCGAATAGTAGAACACAATAGGTAAGACAAGGAATTAGGCAAATCAGAAATTGGTCGTGAATATGCAGAGGCGAGCTGACCGCTCGGCGCCCGCACAAACGCAACAACCAACCTGTTCGGAGCGATCTTCACGTAATTTATTTATTTATTTATTTTGCACAATACGGGCGCACAACAATATACTTGTAGGCGGTGTATAAATAATTATAGAACAGTATGAGTAAATAGGCATCATAGAATATGAGGAGTTCAGCTGCTGCAGGAGGAGTTCACTTTCAAGCAGAACTTCCTTCCTACTTAAAATCAAGTTGCTGGAAACATTCAACTCCATCTTCAGGTTTCCCTTTCTTCGAAACGAATTTCAGCGGAAGCGATGTCATCCTTCTGAGTCCACTCAGCCGCAGTAGCAAATCTTCTCACAACATTGCGTAATCCTACTTTTACGGCGAAACAGCTTGGAGGAGATTGTTGTATTTTCATCGTGAAAACGACTAATGATTTAGTTCATGGAGTGGTCTGGAGCGGCTCGCACTAGAAAATATACTTGTGTATGTATCGGATGTATAACGATACCTTCGACAGAGTTATTCTCTGTTATTGTGAAAATCTCAGCAGATGGATTCAGCTAGTGCGCTTCTGCAGTCTCTGCCCCATTTCTTGTCAAAGAGGTGCAGCGGCGGACGCCTTTTCTGCTTGCGGTAGCTCTCTGTGTCGCAATGGAGCACACCTGCTCGGTTGCACTCAAATCGGGAACTAAGATTGGGCCATGTTTTCACACCAAGGAAAATCAACTAATAAGAATCTCATACTTCAACTCGTTAAACCTTTTCCGTGCACTATAAAGAGCAATTTCTGTGCTCCTCCACAAACCTCCGTCAGCAGAAGCTAGTGGATGAAACTTCTACTATTTTTCACAATTCAACTGAGCATTGCATCCCCTGACCTGATATCTTTACCTCTTGAAAGCAGCTGGTAATCGTAGAATGTTTTCGCGGCTAGCCACAAGCTCATCTTCGGAACGCTTTTTTTAACACTGCTGCGCCAATGCTTTCACCTCATTTTATCGAAGTAAGACTAGGGTAATCCTCGAGCTCGCATTTTCCTAATCCATGTCTCGCTTGGACGTCTGAGAAAATTTTGAGAATAAGTTCGTTTATAATTTTCTTCAGCTCTGCTGTCTGCAATAGCTTTTCGAACAGTCAAATTAAAGGATGCATAGTACGTTAGAGAAGTGCACCATTCCTTGAATAGTGGACACGTAATGCTTTGAACTCTGCCTTCCTTGTTTCAAACACCCCCGTTCTTTACTGTGATGGGCGACTGGAAAATGACCCCACGACTTCTTCTTTATCATCGCTGTGCCACATTTTGGCCGTGATCGAGAAGAGAAAGTATTCTGAACAGGCAAACGATCAATCCAAAGCTGGGATATGACATCTCAAGAAATTACGGACCGGAAAATTAAAAGAAAAACAGATTTAATCGGTCGACTAAAAGGTTACATCAGCCGAGCTTAACCAGTCACTCATATTGGTTTAACTGAGTTTGCAAAAAACAGAGCTGGCCTTTGTCGATATCAGCGTTTGGCGCAACAGAGAGCAATGTACTGAAACTGGAGAAACATCAGGTCTCAAAGTCGAAACCTCCCAGAGCTGCGACCTAATGGCCATCGAGAACGACTACGTAGTGCGAAAAAACCATACTTACCCTGCTTCCAGCAGCTGAATGCAAAAAATGACTACTACTCATCGACTAGCGCATGAATGGTCCATATCGAAGACAACGAAAATAGGTTGAGCAAAATTATCTGCCGTTTTCATTTCGCTCGTAAATTATTAACAAGAAACAAACAAAAACAACAATAAATGCGTAATCAACAAACGCTCTCGAACAGTCTTCTCTGCAACCGTGCCTTCATCCCAGGCTTCATTGATTCTCGAGCAGATGCAGAAGCATTCGGTTTCGAGCTCAACTTGCACTCATGTAGCATGAGCAATTTTTTTTGCTAGCTTGTAAGCTCCAGAGTAAAGCAAGTACACAAGTGTTGCACGTCAAAATGTAAAAGAGATTGTGCGCAATCAATCTATCATAATCTTGGGAAAACCAGCAAAACATCGAATAGCTATAAGCCTAAAAAGAACGACGGGCAATTTTTGCTCAACCTCATATCAAAACGCATAAACACGGAACAACGTAGGCAGCTGCACAGACTCCAAGGAAATAAACCATCGGGATGCGAGAGGTAGGCTGTGGGCGCTTGCTTGCAGACAACAACTTTTTCACAAGAATGCTGGGTTGTGAACAAAACTTTCGCCCCAGGCGGGACTAGAACCCGCACCTCTCGCTTTCCGGGCAAGTGCGCTACCAGTTACGCTACCGGGGCACCATTTCATTCCAACTCAGCTTTTCATGGTATACCATAGCTAGCGCACTTGCCCGGAAAGCGAGAGGTGCGGGTTCTAGTCCCGCCTGGGGCGAAAGTTTTGTTCACAACCCAGCATTCTTGTGAAACATTCGCAAGGCGAACTGCGGCCAAAAAACAGCAGTTAACAAACAAAAACAAGTCAAAATCATTGCTAAAGCTTTCAGCCTCGCGGTCATTGCGATTCTAAAGGCAGGGATAGCCGAGTGGTTAAGAGGTTAGACTCATGTCTGCACCTCCAAAAAACGCGCGAGTTCGATCCCTGCCGAGGCTCTAAACCATGCCTTGCAAAAATTGCAAAAATGGTTCTAGTACCAGCGTCAGGCCCAGGTTGACAGGCCGGCTGATGAACACCCCAGTCACACAAACATGTCTAAAGTCGAAAAAGAATCAGTGATAAAGCTAGGACGTCACCCGGAAGTGGCGCGCAGAACCCCCGCCCGAGTTCTGTGGTCAGTATGCGAGGGCTACCGAGGAGTGAACGGCCTCGGCCAAAGAAGCTAGTTCGAATAGGGACTCTGAACGTAGGATCGCTAACTGGGAAGTCCCGAGAGGTTGCTGACCTGATGACGCGCAGGAATATCCAAGTCCTCTGCCTTCAGGAGACGCGATGGAAAGGCGCTAAGGCCAGGGAAAATTGGGGAAGGTGTCAAACTCTACTACAATGGAGAAGACACTAAGCGGAACGGTGTGGCCATAGCGGTAGCGGAGTCGCTCAAGGACTATGTCTCCGCTGTGAACAGGATCAGCGATCGGATCATGGCTGTGAGGATAGACACGAAGGAGGGGTACTGGACAATACTCTCCGTGTACGCGCCGCAGACAGGATGCCCCGACAGTGAGAAAGGACGAGTTCTACCTGAGCCTGGACGAAGCCATAAGAACGATTCCGGAAGGCGATTACCTGACCATAGCAGGTGATCTGAATGGCCACGTCGGCAGTGACAGGAGAGGCCGGGAAAGGGTGCACGGAGGTAGAGGGATAGGAGTGAGGAACGCCGAGGGAGAGAGGGTCCTGGACCTGGCTACGGCCCACGATCTGGCAATCTGCAGCACGTTCTTCGCGAAAAGGGAGACTCAGAAGGTGACCTACAGCAGTGGGGGACGACATACGGAAATCGACCATGTGCTCGTAAGAAGATCATCCCTGAGATCGGTAAAAGACATCAAGGTACTCCCTGGCGAGGAATTGGCTCCGCAGCACAGGCCCCTCCTGGCAGACATTGCCATGGACCTCCCGAAGAAGACAAGGGTTAGAACCGAGCGGAGAATCCGGTGGTGGAAGTTGCACCAAGCGGAGAAAGATGACCTCAAACGAAGGATAATGGAAGTTGGTCTACCAAATCCTAACGGGCCAATACAGCGAACATGGAGCAAGACGGCTGAGACCATCCTGCGATGTGCCAAGGAGGTACTGAAGAAGACGCGATGATCAAGGAGACAAGGCGGCGATAGTGAAACGAGAGGTCCAAGCCGAGTCGTGAAAAGAAAAGGACATACGAGACGCTGAGGCAAAGAATACCGGAGCCCCAAACTCGACTGCCTACAAAAGTTGCAAGAGGCTCGCTAAGGCCGCCGTAGCCAAGGCAAAGAACACGGAGATGGACGCCTTGTACGAGAAGTTGGAAAGCAGAAACGCAGAGAAGTTCGTCTTCAGACTGGCCAAAGCCCGGCATCGGGCTACCCAAGACATCAGGGTGGTGAAAAGTGTGAAAGGCAGAGATGGTGTCATCCTAAGGAAGCCAGCCGAAGTCAAGAGGAGGTGGGAAGAGTACTACAGTGCACTTCTGAACGAGGAGTTCCCCCACGAGAACAACTCACGGGCAGAAGCCACAGCTGGTCCCATCGCACTCTGGACTGAGAATGAGGTTAGGTGTGCACTTGGGAGGATGAAGATTGGGAAGGCGGTTGGTCCAGATGGGGTGCCAATTGAGGCATGGAAGGCGCTGGGTGACTACGGGATAGGATGGCTCACACGATTCCTCAAAGCAACATAACTGCGGAAGGAAGGAATCATCAGAGAAATTGCGCTGAAACAAGCACTATCGTCCCCATCTTCAAGCAGAAGGGTGACGCGATGGACTGCTCCAACTACCGCGGGATCAAGTTGACTGCTCATACAATGAAGCTGTACGAGCGACTGGTCGATTCGAGACTGCGCGAGCTGGTCCCCATCTCCCAGGAACAGTTCGGGTTCATGCCCGAAAGGTCCACAACGGATGCCATCTTCATCGCAAGGCAAGTGATGGAGAAGTATCGAGAAAAGCGCCGACCCTGCTACCTAGCCTTCCTCGACCTGGAGAAGGCGTTCGACCGGCTACCACGAGCGGTACTATGGAGAGCGCTTAGGGAACGGAACGTGCCAGAACACCTGGTCTCGCTGGTGAAGGACATGTACGATGGGGCGAAGGCAGCTATACGCACCCCACACGGCCTAACGAAGGAAGTGGACATCACGGTTGGGGTGCACCAAGGGTCAGCTCTGAGCCCGTTCCTCTTCCTCCTGACACTAGATGTCCTGGTGAAGGGGCTCATGGAAGGACCGCTAAAGACCATCCTCTACGCTGACGACATCGCCCTGATAGCGGATAGTAGAGAGGAACTACAGGCCAAGGTGCAGCAATGGCAGAAGCTCTTTGGCAGATGTATGCGCGTAACTATTTCGGTTCTAAGTATTGATCATTAGCTATACGAAGTTTTTATAGTTCCTGAGTTCTGAAGAGGGTGCAGAGCCGATCGTGGACGGCATGGTGAAAGCATCGAAAGAGTGGAGGACTTCCGATACCTTGGGAGTGATCTGGCGGCCGACGGCAGTGTGGACCAGGCAGTAAAGGGGAGGATCAACGCGGCATGGATGAAATGGAGGGAGTCCACTGGAATCCTCTGCGACCGAAGGTGCTCCAGAGCGCTCAAAGGGAAGGTGTACCGAACAGTGGTAAGGCCTGCGATGCTCTACGGCAGCGAGTGCTGGCCCCTGAACAAGAATCACGAAAGGCAGCTTCACTCCGCTGAGATGAGGATGCTGAGGTGGGCCTGCGGCTGGACGCGACTGGACAGGGTCAGGAACGAGGATGTCAGAGCGGTCATGCAGACTGCCCCTGTCCAGCTGAAGGTGAGGGAGCAACGACTGCGGTGGTATGGACATGTGCTGAGAAGACCGCAAGGCCACCCGATAAGGAATGCGATGGACTTCGAAGTGCAAGGCAAGCGACCGCGAGGAGCCCCAAAGAAGAGGTGGAAGGATGTGATCAAGAAGGACCTAGGTGAAATCACGGCCACTGCAGGAGATGCCCTAGACAGAGCGAAGTGGCGACGACTGACAAAGACAGCGGACCCTGCGACTGCGCGGGACTAACGCTAAGGAGAAGAAGAAGAAAAGGTCGTTTGCCGATGTCGGCTAACCGGCTCAACGCGTTATACGTAAGAGCGCTGACAAGCTGCCTGCACCCCGAGGATATTCCAGTATCCTAGAATATTGGAAACTCGTTTGTCGGATGGTTCGGTATCGGAATAAAGTCTAGCCGTTGCTAATGTTTATTTCGAGCCGACTTTTCAAGATATTCGCGCAAAGCAGAACTGACCATGCTCGCTCTTTGCTCCTCTTTGTTAATTACTTACAAGCCAGGCCTGGGAGGATTACGTGTCTGAACGTGTTCACAGCAGCTGCTGGCTCCATGCCAACAACCGACACGGCCATAAAAATCAGCAGTGGAAATTGATTTCTTTTATTTTTCTATTTTTTTCTGCTTATTTCTGCTTTTTTTGTTTGTTTTTCCTATTTTAAAAAATTGATTCTCCTTAGAATGAATGGCAAAGTTCCTGATAGTGGCCGTAACATAGTCTTTGATGTTGGGCTTGACAGTCGAAATCCGCAAAATATCCTCCTACGCAGGATCACCCGTCACGTTCGCACATTTTCCGGATTTTTGCGACCCACCCCTCTCTCGAGGAGGTTCATTTGCTACCCCCCCCCCGTTGTTAAGAGTGCTCTCAAGTGCGGAAGTGCTGTAAATAATTTTATTTCATTTCACATGTATTTATTACAATGCCATTTTATTCTTCGCAGTGCAATTTTGAATTTTTTTATTCAAAGTCGAGTAATAGTGCCAAAATCACATTTTTTCTTCATTCTCAAATATTATGGATCATTTTTTCTTCGGATTCATCTTCTTTTTTCAGTCTTGGATAGCCTCATGGTGGCAGAACGCACTACATTCCCTTTTTAGATTTTATTCCATTCATAAGAAAGCTCGAGCTGTTCTCCCACTTTCAACCCACTAGTAACACTTTCCCATCACACAATACGTGCGACTCGTGGAAAAATGAACTTCCAATCAAATTAATCTAACGGAAATCGTAATCATTCAAATTGAACAAGACTACAGTCACGTGAAACACTCACTTAATTGCACGGCTAGACACACGTATCTAACCCCTCGACTTTGATTTTCGTTCAAATAGACTAGCCAAAAGAAATCCTCCATCCTCAAGCTGGAGCCGAATAGGCGTCAAAGCCACTGATGTTTAAGGGAGAGTGAAGCGTGGTCCCGCACGAAACAAAAATGGAAAGGAAGAAATGGAAACAAAACATCAAGTAGTAGCGGCGGAAGACTCACGATAACTGAAGATTTGGGGCGCGTCTGCGTAGCGGCGTCAGCCTTGGAGCGCGGCAGGTATCACCCGGGCGCTGAGAGAACGGGACGCGGCGAAGAAAAAATTTTAGAGGGGAATAACTTTCTTGGGACGTACTTTTTTGACTTGTTGAGGTAGATTTTGACTGTGCCTGAGGTGCGCTTTCAGAAAACTACAAGGATTGCCTAACTCTCCGGAAAGTACTTCTGTTAGAAGTGGAAAACCCAAAATTCTAAGAAGGCGCACCTTCAACTTTGAAGGCCCATAATATCTTTCGTATGCGACATTTTGGAAAGCTGTAAAAAGTTTCAGAAACTTCAAATATTTCTCTAACAAAACAGTATAAAAGTTTAGTGATTGTCCCCTTTTTCAAAAAATTGTCCCGTTCGAACATTTTTCGTGCAAAAGCGAGTTTTTGGGCTTTCAGCGGCCATAACTCACTTCATTTTCATTTCTGTGATGCACTTTTTTCATGGGGTGAAAGTACAGGATTTGCTCTTTCTAACAAGCACCAAACCGTTTTTCAAAGTTCATTTTTCGAGAAAATCACACGTTCGAACATTTTTTCCCATAGGTTTTTGAGCAGCACATGCGAGTTTTTGAGCTTTCAGCAATAATAACTTCCTTCAAAGAACTTGTTGGGAGGGGCGAAGACATTTTTGAAGACTACGAGATTTCTGCTTTCTTATGTGTTTTACCGTTGTCTGGAAGAATCGTCCTCAAAAAATTAGGTCCCGAAGAACTTTAATTTCAGCCCCGAGAAGTCAAACCTTTCATAGGGATGCATTCAACTGTTCTTTATTCCTCAAGAAAACACCGTAATTTGCCTAAAACTGTCTCTCTGTGCATAATAAATCGAATCTAATGCGGTCTGCACAAGCAAGTCTTGCCCTCGGATACGCCACGCACGCGCCTGTGGCTGGCATTTGGAAGTCTATTTCATCTTGCTATGACCCGGACTTGCTCAGTTTTTGGCACTGCTACCACGCTCTGATGCGACGAAGCGAGCTCTCCCTAAAAGCTTTGCTGAAGACAGAAAGATTTTTTACGATGTATAGTAATTCACGCGGAGAAACACTTCAGGACGAAACGGGCGAGCCTGGAAAGAATAATTATTTTGAGTTTATGACAACTTCATGTTCTTTGTGAGCGTTCCTCCCCAGTCCTTCATCCACCGATCAACTACCGTCGCGATTTCGGTTGCGGGTCCTTGAAATTGCGACCCCCTCCCTCGGCCCATGACCAAAATGCGACCCCTCGTTCGAATAGTGCGAACGGACGGTTGACCCTGCTCCTACGACATTCCAAACAACGACTTACATCTAGTGTTCCACGTGGTTGTTTGGAAGGTCGCGTGGAACAGTGGGCGGGCTCAATGGGGTTGGGGCGGCGCCAATGCTCCAACCTAGGCTCCTAGCGCCTAAACCTTGTCAAATCGCCCCGTCCACTTCTGCACATGGTCCGCGCTTGCGTACTGCTGCATATTTGACGGGAAAGTTAAGCTGCAATAACTCGCGTAAAATTATTTTGATGTTTCCCAATTTGACATCTCCTTTGCTCTAGTAGTATGGAACACCGCGACACCACATTCAAGGAATGGGCGTATGTAAGTTTTACATCTTCTTCTTCTTTATTGTTTGTTCCGCTTGATGGCAGGGTCTGCTTTCATGTATGTTGACGCCACTTTTCCCGATTGAATGCCTGATCGGGATGGATACCAGCTAATTTTAATTTCACATGACATATACATAGAAGCGTTCAAGGCGCTGGTTTCTAAAGAATTACTGATCCAAGGTACTTGAATGTGGTCGTGTGCGATAGCTCTGTGCCGTTTATTCTTTACCAGGTTTGCTCCGCCCGCTATCGCGCGCATCACAGGGTAGGGAGGAACCACGGAATAGCAGCATGACGTACTCCATTAACCACCTCACTATTGAATGTGTTATACCTCCTTATACCCCTTCTCTCCGGCGCATGGCAGCGCCATTTCCCTCCCTTTCTCCTCTCCCCCTTCCCTCCCTCTTTCTCTCTCCCTCCCTCCCTTCCAGCCTCCCCTTTCTTGCCCCCTTCCCTCTACCCCTCCCCCTCCACCCTCCCCCCTCATCCGGCTGCCACGGCAGCACCATGTAGAATGAGACTGAGTGTGCTCGATCGGTGTTTATATAGCCGCTGTGGGTGTTATCATGATCATGACATCAACATCACGAAGTGTTGCCCTTCGTACTCCGTGGTTTTGTGAGCGAGGCCGGCTTCTGGAGATCTCGTGAGATGGCATTCATGACGACAATGAAAAGAGTGGGGATAGCGCAGAGCCTTGGTGTACCCCAACAGAGATGGGAATTCCATCGATGTGCCTGCTGACGTTTGCACTCGGCTCTTTGGACTCGAGTAAGCATGCGCACCCACTCAATAAGCTCTTCGGGAACGCCATGTTGTCGTAAGCATACCATATTACTCACGCGGAACGCGATCGAAAGCCTTTTCCAAGTCTAGGAAGGCAAAATGCAGAGGCTTCCGTTTCTCGCGGTGTTTTTCTAACAGTAGACGAGCGGCATGTAGTGCATCGATGGTACTAACGCCGCTTACAAATCCACACTGGTTCGTGGCGAGCTGCACTATGTCACGGATACGACGGTCTATAATTCGCTCAAAGATCTTCATGCGAAAGCAGACGAATTGGACGGTAGCTCGTGCAGTCTGCAGGACTGCCCTTCTTCTTCCAGATGGAATCGTCGTGCTCTGTTGCCAGCTCTCAGGCACCTTCTTCTCTGCAACGACTTGGTTGAAGAACTTCGTCAACCACTCTGCAGGATTCCAGCACTGTGACTTCCACAGATCGGCCGCCAAGTCGTCGGGACCCGTTGCTTTACCTGTCTTCATCTTCTTCAGCGCCGCTTCAGTTTCTTCCACAGTTATCTTCGAGACAGGGACCGTAGACGGAGGAGCAGAAGGGATTGGCGGATGTGAGAATTCTACTGTCGAGATTTTCTCGAAGTAGTCGTGCCATCGCTTCACTGCCCTTCTTGCGGTCCATTAGGAGCCGCCCGTTCTCGTCATTGATGCCGAAAAACTTCTCGATATCCTCGGTTTGGCGATGGCGAGCTTTGGCTAGTCTGTAGACATATCGTTCGCCATCGCGCGTCTCGAGTTTCTCGCTAACGCTGGCGAAGTGAGCAGCTTTGACGATAGCCACGGCTTTCTTTGCAGCCTTCTTCGCCTTCTGGTAGTTCTCCCAGTTCTCGGCTGTTTTGTCGTTGAGGAACGTATGATAGAATCTTTTCTTCTCTCGCACTTTTTCCTTGACAGTGTCCGTCCACAGCCATGTCTGCTTGTCATTTTCCGCCGCCCAGGCTTTGTAATGCCAAGTTCGGAGCGAGCGAACACGGACTATCGCTTCGGTGGCACTTTCCATGTTTCGTCGACAGTCGTTACTGTCGGTAACCGAATGCGACTGAACAGAGCAGATTCCTTTTCTTTCAGTCGCCACCACTTGATCCTTGCAGGCCCACACCGTTCAACTTGCTTTACTTTCGGAGGGTGATCTTCAGGGTGCAGATCAGTGGTCGATGTTGCGTGGCGACCGTCTCGTACGGCACCGTCTTCGCGTCCGTCACTAGCCCTCGATCACGCTGCCTGACGAGTCAATTTGCGTTCTGGTATCCCCACTGTAAAACGTGATGAGGTGGGAGTCACGTTTGCGATAGTTTGTGTTCACGATGGTGAGATTGTGCGAGTTTGCATACTCAAGAATTCGCTCGCCATCGGCGTTTCGTGACCCATACCAAATCCACCATGACAGCTGTAACCATCTTTCGTAGCCCCACGTGACCATTAAGGTCACCGGCAACAATTAGGGCATCCTGCGATGGTACCTCAGCTGTTTTGTCATCCAGCAAGGCCCAGAACTGTCCTTGGCGTGTTCGGAGCAGCCTGTCTGCGGAGCGTACGCAGAGAAGAAGTGGTATTGACGTTGCTCAAAAGCGACAACGATCTTCATTAAGGCGGTCATCGTAACGTTCAACGCTGACAATCGAGTCACGGAAACGTTCAGAAACGATACACCGACACCGTTAGTTGTCCCGGGACTGCCACAAAGAATGGCTTTGAAGCCGCGGCCAATGTCCCTCGACTTGCAGCAGGACCACCTCGTTTCCTGCACGGCACAGAATCAATTCGTCGGCGCTCCAGCGCTTCTGCCAACTCGCTGGAGCGGCCCGTCAACGTGCCAACATTTAACGTTGCAACGCGAGTCTTCCATACGTTGCGGGACTTTTGGACTAGCCTAGTTGCCCCCCGATGCCGTCCTTGCACCGGAGACCCTCGCATACTTTTCACACTCGCCGGGCTTTGCGAGTGCGCGTCGGCTCCCGCGGACGCCGTAGCATTATCTCGAGATTCATATAGCGACATTGACATTTGTGATGTGACGTGGGTGTTCGTAGGCCGGCCTGTCACGGGGGCCTGTCGCCTGCATTCGAATGTCCGTGTCAGCTCAGCTCACAAAAGTGAGCAGTTCCCAGTGGCACCTCTTGGAGGAACGGACTTCACCATCGTATGTAAGTCTCACATATCCGTAGGAAAGTGGACTTACTCGTTGTCAGTCCTCTGGTCCTTGAGGCACGAATGCAAAACCGCAGGAAATGTTAACATTAGGGCTTCTCGCAGTGATTCCTGACTTGCTCGGAGTCTATCGCATTGAAGTAGCACAAACTGAGGTTTCGAACGAGTTAACGGACGACGCAGAACGCCATCAATAACACGGACGGGGATTGGCTTCAGGGTTAAAAGAAATTCTTATGCATATTATCTTATAAGGAGCTAGCGTTTTTGCCACCGTTTAGCTCGATCCGTAGTGAAATAATCACTTTCTGAAGCACTTCACCATCATTGGATTCGTGGTGACTTTGTATACTTTAACGTAACGTAAAGTATCGCGGCAGTGAAGACACCTAAGACGTCAGGAAGAAAGCAACCCCTGTAACGTTAAACCCTTCAAAATATCTGCGTATCTATTAGGTATCTTTGCTGCAGGAATATCAAACAGCACCTGGACTCTTGCTGAGGTACCCTGCTCAACACTGCTCTACTGTCAGATCGAGCTTCGCCATCATGAACATGAATGATCCAAACAGGGAGGAAATTTGAGATTCATTGTATGAGAGTTGAGTGGAATCCCAAAAACAAATTATATTACGTCACAGCACCGATTGTAGTCAAGTCCTGTAGTCCAGTCCTCAAGCTTTTCAGTCATATCCATTTCCACGAAGTGCCCAGGAATGAAACCATGCTGGGTGCGAGGGATGGCTTTATTGCTAGCAGCACACCTTAAAACATGCGTCTTAGTAGTAGCAAACAGTCTACAAAGCAATGACGCTATACTGACAGATCGGTAATTTGCAAAGTCCGAGGCGGGCTCCTTCTCAAGAGCTGGAGTGACAAACAAATGGCAAGTGTTTCCATCGTTCTGAAACTTATCCCCTTATCAACGATTGGTGGAATATGTACGCAGGTGGTACACAGCCAGTTTCTAGACAAAAATCAGCGGATTGAGTCAGAGGTTGTTGAGGAGCACATAGGTCAACTTGTAGGCCAATTCATTCAAAGATAATGGCAGTGAAGATGAGAAGTGAGGAGTCTTAGCATCCTCGTTTGAGAGACTTCGAAAAATCATAACAGGCATTTAGCTGTCTTCCATATTGCATGCTACAAGATCGCCGCACTTCAGGAACCCAGTGCTAGTGTTCTATCCTAAATTTTGGTTAATAACTCACCCGATGAATCAGGGTAAACCCACATAACCACAAATACACAATAAACACACAAGCAACTATGCAAGTCTATTAACGTACTTACTCGCCACATTCCTCGAGCTTTCTACACCACCTCACGCAGAGGTGAGCCTCACCAGCTGGCATTACGTCATTACTCCCCCATGTGTGCTCGGGCTCTTCCGGAGCCTTAATGCGGCCGACGTGTTTTAGTCAGTCTGTTTGTAAGGGCAAGTACGACGGAGAGCAGAGGACGGACACAACTGGCATTGGCTCCCCCGCTTGAGCTCTGGGGAAACATTCCCCTTCGCATTGGGCTGGCCCAATCGTGTCCGGACGAGTATCGAGTTGATACTCGAACACCTAACATATAGGGTGTGCGCAAGACGTTAGCATTAGCTCGTACTGGCCGCCAATACTTTTAGTACGGTTGTGCCGTTGTCGTGCAATTTCAATCTGCGTTAATGGCACCACGGTGATACTGGCGGGCTACTCTATAATACCCACAGGTTAGTGTTTGACGTTTTCATGTGGGGCTGTTGCTTCAACTTATTGTTGACAGGTGAAAGCAATACACCCAATAGGTTGGAAACACTGGCAACCCTAGGTAACCAAAACCATCGCGGCGATCTCACAAGAGGCCTTTGTCAGCTGGGCGA